>OU343219.1:4144098-4214920 GCA_910596185.1 Chrysanthemum makinoi
TGATTCGCTTTTCCAAAGATATAGATACTTTCATTACATTGATCTGTCACACTTTCATTCGTTACTGGACTATGGTTCCGTTCCGTGCCGGTTATTATATGCTTGTCTGGTTTGATTATGATATTCATGTTTACATTATGACTTAAGTTTTCTCTGTTATGATGCTAGTAGTTCTAATATCGGTTATCGAGTTACCTGATGATATGTGATCAATTGTTAGCGACCGATTTTGTCTAGTGACCATACTAGTCGCGTGTCGATAGTTTGTCACATTTATCATGGTACGCCGTTCCAGTTAATTTTATGGACTATGACTATCGGTATCCTTTAACTCACCTTGTTTATTGACTGTCATGTTTGCATTTGCTACTCTGGTTTGATTGGGTAAATGGTTTAGAAACTTGTGACGTCGGCTTGTTAAATTGTTTAGTTTATACCTCTTATGTCACTAATTCATTTAGTATATGTTCCCTCTTGTATTCCTCGTTAAGTGTGACTGCCATATGTTGACTATTTTGTTGAAGCACTTCATTGTTATGATAATTGGATTATCACTTTCTAACTAAGGTTTTATTGTGTGAATTACCATGCTAAATGATTAATAATTGCTTAGGCTCATGAATATCGTTTGGCTTATTACGATTTCTACGAATGATTATGACATATATATATTTGTGTGAATGGCTTTTTATATTTTTGCTTATGTTTCATATGTCACAGTTTGTATGTGCTTGTTTTATATATGATGATTTGCTTTAACCCAGTTTTCTTTGTTTATCTTGTTTGTTTGGGTATCGGTATAATTGTGTTCTGAGGATCCTCTTTTGACTCATTACTCTCATTTACTTCTGACTTTGTTATCGTTCCTTTGTTTCATTTGCATTCGGATTTTATTTAGCTTTTAAGCTTTGTTATATCACGTTCTTGGGCTTTTAAGCTGGCCGCATTTCTTTTCTTGGCGGGTTTAAGGTTTTGAAGATGGGCTGATTGAGTTGAGAGTTAATTGGATTATCACAGTGGATAACCTATTGACCTTATTATTTGGACTTGTTTTTGGCGGGCTTAAGTTTGAGATTTCATTTTATTTTAACATTTGGATTTTGTAATCTCCCTTGTAAATCTTTGGTTATTATGACTTGGTACATTATTTAAAGACTTTTATTTGAAAATTTTACTTGTATGTTAGATATGACACAATTTTGTGACACTTCTACCGGGTTGGGGTGTTACAATTATGGTATCCAGGCAGGTTCGTCTTGTTGACCTTAAGTTGACCTGTGAGGACTTGGGTAGACACTAGGTTTCCGTCTGTTATGATCTATTAGATTCTTTTTGATTGTCGTTCAGTTTTGACTTCGATAATCTTTTGTCTTCACTGTTTTGCTCTTCTTCTCTTCGCATTTGATTTTATTATTTTTGTCTTCAGCACATCGTTTGTCGATCGTCGTTAGATGGAGACTACTCCCGTAGGCCGAAGGCGATAGTCGCCGAAACTGATTCTGCTTGATCTGGTAGGAGAAGTTGTGAAGCGTCATTTAACTACCCGTCTTCGCTGGGCATCAAGATGTTGTTGGAGGGCCGGATCAACCGAAAAGCGCAAAGAGCGGAAACCAAGGTTCCGCGGTGTTGTGAAGGTTCATCTACTTCCATATGATTTGGCGCGACTTGTGTTACTCCGTTTGTTGTTTGTCATGCGTTTGTGGCGGTTTGATATTTTGTTATGTGATTTTGATCGGCATTACTTTTCTTTGATTCGTTCGGAACTCGGTTTGAATCGTGAAGTTTTATCGTTTAGATACGGTATATCTCAGTTTCTGTTGTGACCGACATAATGAGTCATGAGAACCCGTTCATGCAAGTTGGTGGTTTTCTCTCCTTTGTGGTATGGTAAGTTGTTTGATGTGTTATATGCTGTATGTACGCGATTAGGTGCCTTGGTATGTTACTTGTTATCGTATGTGATATGTTTTGTGTGATATTGGCTATGTGGTTTGTCTCATGACGGAACGAGAATATGGTGACAATAAGGGCTTGTTATGCGATGCAAGTATTATGGCGCTGATCCAGCGTGATATCTGAGATCATATAATTTGAACTTATTGGAATCATCTACGACGTTTTGGGAAATGCACGGGGTGGTACGTGAATGGACTAGGGCTTATATCAGTTATTTGTCACTCGTGTTGGTTTGAAATTCGTACCTCTTTCGAAATTCTCAACGACATCATTGCGTACATAAGTTTTGTACGCTTTGGAACCGAAATCGTTATGGCTGTTGAAACTATGGATTGCTACGTCGCCCTTCGCGTTATGCGTCTCCGTGTACTCCTGCGACTTCAATTTTGAGGGCGAAAATTATTCTTTAGAGGGAAGAGTTGTAAAACCTAACATCGTTGCGTGTGAAATGTTTTGCCCTCAAGTTTAATTATTCGAAACTTCAACGTTAATCTCGTAAATGCGTTAACACGGACCTCACAAATAAATTTCACAAGACCATGATAATTAAATCATACTTATGATTATGAATTCTAGTTATATAACACATAAAAGATTATTTGGTCTACATATAAAGCATAATAGATAATTTAAATAAAAATGTACAAACTAAATTAAGTAAATGGAATTGTGGAGATTTGGTCTTTAACTTTCCCCTTGATTGGCCGATTTTAACTCCCCTCCCCTTAATCACGTTTTCTCATTTATCCCATTAATTGAAACTTACCATTTTCACATTCTCTCATTTAACATAACATGTACTAAACCCTAATCCAAAAATGACGGCTACTCCATCCTCTCCACCATTTTTGTCGACACAAGGTATTACAAGGAGGAATTGTAGGTGTGGTGAAAAGTGAATTCGTGTGAAGGGTTGCTCTCTATCGTGTGTTTAGGTTTACTTCTTTGCGTGGCTAGGGGCACGCATGGGTGCTTGGTTGATTGGTTTTGATCCTTACAAAGGTAACCTCATTATCGTCTTCTCGTTTCATTTGATCAATGAAATCACGGTGGTTGATTGCACCATGCATGCCTTGTACCACATAAAACTTGTTTTATAAATACTAAAACCTAAGCTATGGAAAACCTAGTAATATGCCTCATAAAATTCTTGGGATGTACATATACAGGTCGTGTAGATGGGTACACCTAGGTGGGTAATTGAATCGGATTTTCTTAACCTCTCATCATGAATATCTTACTTGTTATTTTCAAGATTAAAAAGGATTAAAGCTTGTGTAGGGGCTGTTTGATTTCGAATAATTAAGGTGGGGGCTGTTTTGAATCGACTTGGGCAAGTAAGGGCATGTTAATATACTATTAAAACAGGTCATACGGCTTTCATGGGTCATGGGTGCGTTTGGATCATGTGAAACATGTGATTATAATGGTTTCAATGGACCCTAAAACTGGACAGCATCATATGTCGAATTTGTGTGTGTCATAGATCGAATTTTGTAAGTGAAATAATCTGGGTTTTTGTGGGAAAAGTTTATTTTATGTCTTAGTTAAGTTTTCAAAGTGGTTTGGTCGAATTTGGAGTTGTCTAAGTCGTATTTTGAATTTTACAAGATCAAGTGTCAAAGCTGAGAAAAGCGGGTCTGAAATTTGTTGGATTGTTTGATTTTCATTTTTCAAACCATAAAGAATTGGGAGCTCTCCTTATACAGGATTGACATTTAGGATATAAATGAATTTCTGGGAGTTTTGGGAATTTTTCCAAGGTGTCTAAACATGTCCAATAAGTGTAAACTTTTAAGGTGTATTTTCTGATTACTTTCTGGACAGGTCTGGACTTGTGATTTTCCATAGGCCATTTGGCATAGAGATAGAAACCACCAATTTTTGGAGACTCTTTTAACTCATATGGGAACCCCTAGGATTTTACTTGATTTCATTTGAGCTAAGTAAGTATTTTATAAAAATCGCTAAATTCTGGTCCAAATATGAGTTTAAGAAAATGAAAGATAGAAAAAAAGATATCAATAAGTAAAACACTTACATGCGTAAAAGCTTATAAAATGAGTATATAAGTAATATATGATATCAATTGGTGTAGAATCACGTTGAAGGAATCTGACGTTGCTTCCCGATGTAACTTTCTTGTTTGCTTTGATTTCGTTGCTAAAGATACAGTTCATTGACCTTACCTCTTATGGTTTCTCATGATTCGTATTCCATCTTTCGATATTAGTTTGAACTGTTATGCTTTACTCTAAGCCTCCTTATTAGGGCTTCCCTATGACTTTGCTATGCTCCCTTTGATATGAATCGTGATATGAACTCGATATGAACTTTGATATGAATTCTGATATGAACTTCGATGTGAACTTTGATATGAACTTTGATATGAATTATGATATGAACTTTGATATGAACCCTTATGATATGATTATGCTTTGACCCGTGGTTTGATACGAGCCAAATATGTTTCGTGAGTCGAAGGTAACACGACCGTGTTATTGATGCACCAATGGCATGACTTTAGTGTGGTTGAGTGATGTTCCACACCCCCATTTTGATATGATTATGAGCTCACTATATGTATTTGATTTGGCCATTATATGTTTTGGTATGGATGCATCCTAGATTTGATTTGTTTCGAGGGATTTAATCTGATTGGAGCTTTGTTTGGTGAATGATGTCGGGTGCACAATCCGTCTTCACAATGGGAGTTAGCTACTCCATTTGTTCTGAGGTCTCCCCTACATGTATGTATGGTATTCCGAGGTCACCCTCCGAATACAATGGCTACTGATATGATATGATATAATATGTTTCGGGCTCGGGTAGATTTCGATAACCTTACACTTTTGATAAACCTATATTGTACCTTTCGTATTCCCCAACGCACCATAATCTGTATTACTTGTTCATTACTCAAGACCCTTATATGATTCACTTTTACCAAGATATAGATACTCCATTACATTGATGCAATGCTCATTCAAGTTACTGGACTATGGTTCCATTCACGTACCGGGTTATTATATGCTTATTGGATTTGATTATGATATTCATGTTTATTATGACTACGGATTTCTCGTTATGATGTGGTTATCACGGTTATCCGAGTTACTGATGATATGTGATCTCTGTTATGTGACCCTCGATTTTGTCTAGTGACCATGCTGAGTAAATGTCGATAGTTTTATTGTTTATCATGTGTACTCGTTCGGTTAATTTTGTGGACTATGACTATCTGATAGTATCTTTATCTGCTTGTTGTTGACCTGCCATGTTTGCATTTCTGTTTATGCTACTGTTTGATTGGTAAATGGTTCCATTTTGTGACGTCGGCTTCTTTAAATTGTTTAGTTGCCCCTATGTCTTTAATTCATTTAATTATATCGTTATCTTGTATTCCTTGATTCACATGTACCGCCGCCATTTATTGCTGTGTTAGTACTTCATTTGTTATGATAGTGGTTATGCTTTCAACTAAGGGTTTTGACCTTTGTGTGAATTGCCATGCTCTTATTAATTAATTGCTTCCGCTTTCTGTAGATATCTTTTGGCTTGTATGTCTGATTTCTGAATTGATTGTATGACATATATGTTGTGTGGATGCGGCGCTATGTTTGCTTATGTTTCAGTCCTTGTATGCCTGGTTTGTATGTGCTTGTTTATATGTCATCGATGCTTTGCTTTGCTTCAGTTTCTTTGTTATCTGTTTCGTTTGGGTATCGGTATAATTGTGTTCTGCAGGATCCTCTTTGACTCATTACTCTCATTTCGCTACGACTTGTTATCTGTTCCTTTGTTTCATTTGCATTCAGATTTTATTTAGCTTTCGCTTTGTTATATCTGTTCCTGGGCTTTTAAGCTCGGCCGCATTTCTTTCTGTGCGGGTTTTAGGTTGAAGATGGGCTTTGATTGAGTTGAGAGTTGGATTATCGGTGGACTAACCCAGTGACCTTATTATTTGGACTTGTTTGTGGCTTGCGTTTTGAGATTTCATTTTATTTTAACATTTGGATTTTGTAATTCCCTTGTAAATCTTTGGTTATTATGACTTGGTACATTATTATTTAAAGACTTTAAGCGAAAATTTTACTTGTATGTTCGATATGACCCGGTACTGACACTTCTACCCTTGTCGGGTTGGGGTGTTACAACGAGTCACCCCTTAACCTTTGTCGTGTCACCCCATATTGCCTTCGAGAATTGTTTAGCCCTTAACTCTAGTGGTGGAGATTTGTGTAACCTGACTTATGATAGAATACATGCTATGGTATGCGATTGGTGATAACCCGAAATTGACACTTAGAATAGTTGAGAGATTTGAGTGTTTGTTCCCTTTCATTGGTGTTCGGCTTTGTTTTATTCTAGCATAAGGGATT
Source organism: Chrysanthemum makinoi (assembly GCA_910596185.1). Classification (NCBI taxonomy): domain Eukaryota; kingdom Viridiplantae; phylum Streptophyta; class Magnoliopsida; order Asterales; family Asteraceae; genus Chrysanthemum; species Chrysanthemum makinoi. Next base: position 4,150,437 of record OU343219.1, read on the forward strand.
TGTAAACTCATATTTTCCGGGTTTTGGGAGATATCTTTTTAGGAATCTATCTAATAAGGTCTACTTGAGGGCAAGTAGAGTTCAAGTGGGGATATTTGATAACATCAAATAGTCACGATTATTAAGTGTCAATTTTACCCGTTAATGCTCGTTATTTATATCATTTATATGGATTTACGCTTGTTTTCAATTGTTTTACACTTTGAGGTAAATTGAGCATTTGAGCTAAAGAGGCGAAATGGAAACTTTACTAAAGATTTATCACGGTATGCTTATTTTGAAGAAGTTACTGCGTAACTTATCTCTCATACCTTTAGTAACTATTGCGTGACGAAGTCAAACTTATCAAGAGGTTCAGTAACTCCTTCAAAGGTTACGACGTAACTCCGTTAGGTCAAAAGAGGTTCCACGCCGCTGATACTTACGCCGTAACTACTACTACACTTACGGCGTAACCGAGTTTATTGAAGACTATGGCGTAACCACTTATTAGGTTACTGTAGTAACTAGAGATCTAGTGCATTTACGGAGATATAGAAGATTACGGCGTAACTCATATATTGGTTACGCCGTAACAGCAACCTATAAATACCCGAATTCGGCATTTTAAATCATCCCATTCCACACACAACACTCTCTAGAGCGTGGGAAAAAGCTCGAGGTCTAGGGAAGCATACGGTTGTTTCCAAGGGAGAAGTCACACCATTATAATAAGCTTTAGCGTTTATTATTTATTTTACTTTCAACTCATGTATTTCGTACATTTGAATATTGAATTGATGTGCATGATTAATATGAGCGGCTAACCACCTTTTGGTGCTAGCCTAGTTATGATTCCTAATTGTTTTGTGCGTTTACCTTTACTTTCGTACAATTATTTCTAAGTGTATGTATGCATAGTTCTTTGGTAGTCACCCTTGGTTTGGTAGTTTTGAATGGCGGTAGAGGCCAATTTCCTAGGAGATATGACCAACTGACCCTAGGTGAGCGGTGAGGCAAGGAAGGGTAAGATATGACCAATTGTGACCCTTTCTACTTGTGCGATTTGACCAGCGATCACCTATTGTTTGGATGAACTTAAGAATGGGGGGTGTAGTGTCTAAGTTCCTAACGGCCGGGCACTCACTATTAAGAATCTAGCATGTAGCGGTACTTAATGACTCGGCTTAGGGGACCAGGAACAACAGGACTTATGCGGTGCTTTGAGTTCTCCTATGGTGGCATCTTTGCTGATAGGTTAGGGCGAATTGACCAAATCTGTCCTCTAATTTAACCCCACCAAGTAATTGGAAGTAGGTAGACGTAGACATAACTAGTTAGGAGGATTAACTAGGTTAGCACCACTATTCCTTTATTGATTTCCTTTCTACAATTTAATTGCTTTTATATTCTGCATTAGTAGTTTAATTAATTAAACCCTATCAAACGATTAATATTCTGTGACAATTAGACTTAGTAATTATCCGACACACATAGCTCTTGGGACGGCCTCGGCTTTACCATTTACTACACTACACACGACCGGGTACACTGCCCGTTGGTGCATTAGGGTAGACCATAGGTATAGCAAGACACTATAAATATTGAACACGTCAGGTAAAACTGCATCGATCGGCTATAAAGTTTAAAGCATACATGGCCATGGAAATTTAATCAATTCATTATTGTGACATGCTTAACACAAAGTCAGCAAATAGATGTTATATTTGGTAAATTCGGACAAAATTAGCTAGTCAAATGCTTTCAACTGGCGGTAGAAATATAGAAGAGTCGAAAAAGTAGAACACTTTGAACTACTAGTAGGATTTATTTGTTGCACTACATAAGGTCGGACTTCATCAAGTCAAATCTTAGTCAATCTTGAACTACAAGGATAAAAAGTGGTGTACGGTGATGTTTGTGTATTAAGAGGCTTTGAATCTGAATCTGAATCGCACATCTGAATCTGAATATCTTGTTAGAAAGTCTGAATCTAATTTCCATCTTAATCTGAACAAGTGGTTGAGAAATCTGCATCTGACTCAAATAAAACTGTTTGTTTTTATAAAAATATCTGGACGTGTTAAACTATCAGTTTTTAGAATTTAAATATTAAGCAATTGCATTCTTCACAAAAATAAACTTTATTAAATATAAAAAAAACAAATTTTATTATATAATCAAATTAAAGATAAACGATAAACATGTCAAAATTTAGCTTGAGCTTTTAAGCGATTAACCTAAATTGGTGGTTATAGTTGAGATATATGAGTTCAAAGCGGAACCTTTCAATTTGACAAACTATAAAGTCACATACACTTCTTATCAATTAAAACATATGCTATGATTCTATTTATTACTTTGAATATGAAAGAAAAAAATGAAATAAGACAACAAAAAAAAACAACTAAATGACAAAAATGCCAAAATAAAAAAGTTATAACAAAATGTAAAATAAATAAAAAAGTAAGAAAAAAAATTAAGAATAAAAAGAGACATTAAGAGGTATTAAGACCCCCTCTCACATCTAGTAGTTCAGAAGAGGTTTATGCCTCTTACGCCTCTATGATCAGGAAAAAAAGCAGCTCTCTTCTTACGATTGCCTCTGCAGCCTCTGAATGATATGAAAAAAAACAAACACTCTTAATGACTCGAATGTCTGACTGTGTCTGAATGAGTCAGATTAAGATGCTACTAAAAGACATTTTTGAAAAAACAAACACCACCTAAGTCCACAGAATTGGAGTCTTCAAAAGACATGCCCAACCAAATAAATTTAAATCAATAATTGTGAAAAGAACAAAAAAGATCAGTGTTCATAAGCCACTCATGAATGTGACAACTTTCGACCAGAATCTTTTAGATTGCCCCTTACTCATAGTTCTATTGCCACTAGTTTAAATCAAACACACTTTAGGTTTGTCGGTATATGTAAATCAATCATGTACACTAGTTACCACATTATAAGATAACTACTTATAATATCCGTGCAAGCACTGGGTTTTGACAAAAAAATTATTCTGTATTAATACTAAATATTGTGTCTTTAAATGTAATTGCATATAATTATATAGTTAAAAGTTTCATGCCACGAAGTTCACATAAATCAAATTTATTTTTAAATTTTAGTTTAGTATATAAACATATAAGAATTTGCACATGAAAATTGTGACATAAGTACAACTAATACTTATGCACGAGTTTTTCATTATGCATTAATATCCATTAGAATTTGGTAAAATCTTTGTAAAAATTTCTATTAGGTAACTCAAGATTTAATTTTATTTAGCTGACAAAGATGTTAATGTTGTTATTTAAATTTCACCTATGATATGTTTATCTTTGTTAGGTTCCCATATTTGTAACACAAGTACCAATATAAGAAATAGAGATGAAGGTGATCGGATGAACACAATACACACACACAAGATGATATTGAAAGGATAAGCATAAGTGTAATATGAAAGTGAACAACCAACCATCTAAGGATGGTTTACATTGTATTTTTATGGGGAAGGGACTAGGGCAACACTACAAGTTCCCTTCCTTCCTTATGGGCTTGGGCCAAGGCTCATGGGCTTTCTACATAAGCCTTGCCTTAATTATAAAAATAATATTAAATTGCTAACTATAACATATTGATTACTAACACTTGAAATATGTTTTAGGTGATTCAACAATCTCCCCTAAGTGTTAGTGATTAATGACTTCATGAATCTTGAACGATGGTTGGTGAGATGTAATAGTTGCTGGCGTCTTCGACATTCTTCTTTCTTGTGAGAAGAAATGTCTTGATTCTAACAATCTCCCTAGTGTAGGAACTTGTTTTCTTTAGGTTTCATTTGGCGTCTTCATATTTCTTTGTTCTTTGTTCGGTGGATATGGTGATGTTATGTTGTGGTAATCTGCATCCGAGGTCAGCTTCGTTGCTCAGTGTCTCCGTCTTCCAACATGCCTACACACTCTTTGACATTTGATTTCAGTGTTGATGTAGTTCTCTTTAGTCTTTAAACTTTGTAGATTCTTTGGCTTGACGAAGAATCATTTTGACTTTTGTGTTGCCTTTTCGAGAGAACTTCCATTTATGTTGTTGTTGGTATGAGCATGTGAAGAATCGACGATCATCTCCTATGAGCTTCCATAAGAACATAAAAATGGGTTAGTAAAAATCTCTTGCGGGATATCTAGCACCAAGTTCGAACTTCGACGTGTTAACGACATAGTGTGAAAACACATCTCTAATTCTCGCAAAACGTTCTGAATTGGAGTCCTACAAATAGGATAACGATGTGAAGTACATCTGATTCAGATGAGTCGCTGAGGTACACCAAAGTATCGCCCCACGACTGTAGACCATTTGAGACAACACTAAGCATAACCAACAAGGGGCTACCGAAGTGACCTACTGTCAGGGTTGTTTGATGTTGACCCTGGCAGGAGTTTCCATTCAATTACTGAGGATCACAGTTGTGAACCTCTCATCAATGTTCTCGACAGATTGCTAAGATCTGTGTAGGACTCTAAAATTGTATCACTTGCTTCCTTATTGTTGAACAACAAGTGATGAAATGTTAAGTTCCTAAGAGATCTTTTGATGAATATTGTGGCTCTAGACTCAATAGTGCGCTTTGGTTTTCATAAGCGGAGACTAGGGAGAGGGTCTCCTTCTTCAATACCAGTAATCTCTAAGAGATAGCCGATAGTTTACGTAGGGTTCCTGTGAGAATGAAACAAGCTTCTATTGAGAGAAACTTGATTGGCTAAGAAGGTTTAGTGCATCGTCAGGGTCCATGACGAATTTTAATCTTCAATACCGGTGTCCTCTAGTGACAACCAGTAGCATATGTATTGAACCCGGTGTCTGCCCTAAGTTGAATAATTTGGAGGGCTATTTCTTTTCGCCATTTTCTTACTTTTCTTTTTAATTTATCAACTCCTTCTTTCTCCGATTCTCATTTCTCCTTTTTATAATCATACCTAAGGACTTCTAATTTCTTACTATTGGTGGTGTCTTTGGTAGATCCTGGCTCAGGCAGATCATAGGACGGTTATTCTAACCTTAGTCTGCATATATCCATGACTAACCTATGTTGCCGTGAGACCAATTTGTTGAAAAATCTCTCAAAGTGGTTATGATTGAAAACATTTTGTACCACTGAGAGAGTTTGATCTTTTGAAAATACTCCCTCCACATGTGCTTATGAGTTTAGATTTAAATCACACGGCGATGAAAGAGCGCGCATTTTTTGAATTGATTGACTCAAGATAGATAATTCCTTGCGAGACACGATTACGTTGCGTAGTTAAAGAGTTACATTGTGAGCTTTTAGGTGACAACTAGCTCTTATAACTACCTTGAAGATGTGGACAATCCCGAAAGGTTGTCAAACGTCCGAGTTCATGTCTATTAAGAGCATCTCGAAAAGGTACGATCTACTCGGATAAGTCTTGTGAGACAAATCTTTTCGATGTATGTGTTCATTTTCAATCAATTCAAGGGTTAAGTCTTTTTGCATGAAGATGCAATCAATATTCACAGCATATTTGTATCACCCAATTTTTCTCCCCCTAAAAATGGCATATCAATGTTATTTTTGACGAAATTTTGATATCTTCCACGAAGTACAATTTTGTGAACAAATTTGTTTTAGCAAATACTCCCCCTCAACAAGTGATATCTAACTTTTGAGGTTTTGAAAATAATCATAAAGGGAAGTACTTGTGCTTTTGAGCAAAACTTTGAAAAATGAAAGTTTTGATTAGTTTCTTAAAATTAAAGCTTTCGCTCCTTTTATAGGATTGTGGCATGATCGTGCCAGGGTCCTTTCGTTACAAGTAATGGTTGTACCATTGTTATGTGCATAAACACACGTTTGGGGTCAAAGGAACTTCCTTTTCATCAAGCAAGTTTTTTAATACCTAGGTGAACCTATTGTAGTGGTAGTAGGGGTAAGAAGACGATTGATATCGTTCTCTAGGTGAATAGGAATGCTAGTAAGAAGTTACTACGCTAAGGTTGGGGTGGAGGAAGATTATTTTTACTTTTTATAAAAAGGAAAAGTACGAATCTCGTGGTATTGGATTGGGGGGTTGGTATTGCTACCGATTACTCTACTTATCTAATTATTTAATCCTAAGGTGAGTGTACTCTATGTCTATTGTTGTGTGCTCTTATGATAGTTAAAAATGTATTTACTTATATGTTATTACTCCCTAGTTATCTCCTATTGATGGTTGAATTGTCACGTCCTTATTCTTAACGCGTTGTGTTTCTAAAGTCATAGGGTATGCATTTATCCCTAACTCTTTGAAGCAACCTAAGGTTAATGACTACGAAATCTCTAGGATTCATAAACTTAACACTAAGGTATTCTTTGGGTATTTAGCCTACAATTTCACTAGTAATTATATGCTAATATTCAACAAAGATTAATCAAGCATTAATGACACAACGAATGACCTATCGCAATACTAGGTCAATCACAATTAAGTTAAGAGACAACCAATCAATATTCAATAACTAGGTTTCATATTGTCAAAAAAGCCACAAATAAATTAGGGACATGGAGAACATACAAGCATATACACAAACAATTGAAGACATAATCGAATTAATGAAGTAAAACACTTATCTTGTTATCAAATAGGTATGGAACCTAGATCTTGTCCAAGACAGCCTGGTTCGGTTTTGGTTTTACTCCACAAAAATCTCTAACCCCCTCTAAAAACTTAAAATTGATTCTATATATAGTGTTACATATTGCGACGCGTCACTCTTTAAGTGGCAGTGCGGTCGATTATTAGGGTTTCGCTCTGGCCACGTTAGTAGCCTTCGACGGCGTCACTTTATGCGTCGACGGTATGCGGATCCAAATCTAATCTATGTCGTTTGCGACACCTACTCTTTAAAACTGATGCGTCACTTGAAAAATACCAATTTGGCTACTGAGTCATCACAAAACATGTTGTGACGGCGTCGCGAATATAACCTAACGCCTTCCCCTTCATTTTCATCAGCTAGAGTGTCTCGATTCTTGACTTTGTCCGTTTTCTTCGTATATTCGCGCCTTTTCGTCCGAATAAGTGTCATTCTATCAATTTGCCTTCAAGAGACCTAAAAAGTGAAAAGGAACAAAATTAAGTAATAACGGATACAAAAATGATCAATTAAGGGCTTAAATGAAGCTTCAAAAAGGTACCTTTTAAATCCTTATCAAATATCCCTACACTTGGTATTTGCTTGTCCTCAAGCAAATGTGCTTTTAGCCAATTGATTTATAAGTTAGGGGTCATGAAGAATTAGTTTAGAACGATTCACAACACATATAAGCCCCGCAAAAGTCATAACACGCACGGAAGTTACATACTAGCACCTCACATGGGGTGTTTGGATACTCACATCTCTCGGGTGTATATGAAATATAACAAGTTGGAAATGGAAGATAAACACTCATTAACTGGTCCTAGTACATAGATTACCATATGCTTGAGACTAGATCAAACCTCCATTGCTTTAGCGTAAGCACCTAGAAAAAAAAACTATCCAAGAGGTCTTTTAAAAGGTTGTAACATTAGGCTTACGATAGGGAAAACATAGGGTTTGGTGAGATAGGAGATTTAGTGGTGGCAAGTCAAAAATCTATATGTTACAAGCATGCGAAGAATGGCATTGCTAAGCCAAGACTCGACACTCTAAACTCTAGATAACTGAAACCAACAAACAAAAATTTAAAGATAGATGTAGGATGCTAGCCCGTATGTTTTGTTTTTTTTTTGTTACACTTTTACTCTACCATCCTCTATGATAACATCAAAATAATAGGGATTTATAAGCACATCCCTACACTTGAGTTTTTATTGCTCTAACACTAATTTGACCAGAATTGAAAAGATCAAAACACTTGGAGTACATTATTTTGCAAATAAAGGGAATTTGAATTTAACGTTCCCTTGTCATTCCATAAAATTTAACTTTTCCCATGAGTCCCAATCGTCCCAAAACTGTGTACAAAGGATATGACTCGACTTAGCAACTTAAACAAGCAACTAGATAATTGAACTAAGGGTTTAGTGTGATAACAATAATGCACTAAAAGTAAGTGCATACAAGGTAGGCTAAGGCGATTTGGGTGTACATTTGGGGTGGAGTGTAAACAATGCTCTTCATTGATATTCCGGAAAACCGAAACATCACGAGAACCACAAAAAGGATAGGCTCTGAGGGGTTAACTAGGGGTATCGTGTACTAAAAATGGAAACGCAAAGGGTGTGGAAATTACTCAACCGATGTGGAAGAAGTAATTATACTACGGGTATCAAACAAGGTTTATCCTAATGCCTCTTATCATTTAGTTATTCCTAACTATACAAGTGTAGTCTCACTAGCAATCTCGGAATGCATCACGAAACAAGTTCTAGAATCTATAGTACTACCGGTTCACACTCTAAGCATTAAAGATGAATGCTTTAATTCCTACTAATCTAAGAGCGATCCTCACATTTTGGGTGGAATTTAGTGGTAAAGGGTTTTGTGCTAGTCATATAACTTCCTATCCATGAGACGCTTTATTAAGACTAATGGCCACTCCTACATGTCATGAAAAATTTTAAATTTGGTGCCAAAATTATCCTAACCGATATTTCTCATGGTTTATTACACAAATGAAATTGGACAAAGCAAATAATCAAGGATAAGCATAGTTTCAAAGTTCAGTTTTATTCCCTCTACACTTAAAGCGGGTATCCCCAATGTTCCCAAAGTATCAAAGTTATGATAATGGAAGGTAATTAAAAAGCGAAAGAAACTAGTACTACGATTAGCTTGGTAGGATCCATGTGAAGTAGTGGTTAAATCTTTCTTCAAGAAGAATGTTAGCATGAAAAGCTCATTCCAACCTTATGTATCTTCTTCTTGATAAATAAAACCTGCACACTTGAAGAAAACAAATGAAACCTTCGCGTAAATCGTGGTAACAATATATATATGACTCTACTAAACTAGGATATAATGCTTGTGGAATGGATGTTTACAGATTTTCTGAAAAATTAAGACCTGGAAAATTCCAAAATTTTATAAGTAGTAGAGAAAACGAGAAAAATTACTAAAAGTTGTTTCTCCTCCTGGCGTATCAGGGTTATGATCTGATGCCGTAAGTTATCTGACAAACGGTGCGATTTTCGGAAAAATTATGGAAAAGTTTTATCTTTAGAATCTGGAAAAATTTCTTGCAAAACATCCATTATGACTCGATACAAGCATTTGAATCGAACAAACACACATGTATATCTTTTAAATAATTGTAATTCTCATGTTCACGTTTCTGTTAATACAAATAAGCCGTAAAAACGCCTATTTATATTTTACGATCTTCTAATGTTTTGTCAATAACAAACGTAAATCATTTTAACGAAATAAATAAAATATGTAAATGGTTTGAACTAATAGTTTCTAACACACTTACGTTTTCATATAAAACACTAAAACAAGTATAAGTGATTTTATGATTTAGTATTACATATGTACAACAACTAATATTTACATATTTGGGTAAAATATACACATAACTAGTATGTAGTATATTGGTAATATAAATGGGTAGAAACTTAAGTATCATAACCCATTGACCAAATATATTGAATGTACTTGGGTACAACCCAAAGTCCATGACCTATATCCATGGAGCTTGACCTATAACCCATTGCATGACATCATACTTATATCATATATGGATAATATCCATAACCCATGGTATTGATCCATACCCATGTGACTAGGTACATTGCACTCATAAGATACATTATATCTAGTAAAAGACCCATGGATCAACCCATAACCCATGAACCATGACCCATAACCAAAATACCCATGGGTAAAGAGGAGCATCCCACGGATCCCTAGCTTTACGCCAGACGGACCCCTTGTGGGAGGGATTTGTGGGATCCGGGGAACAGTAGACATTTTTCCTCTATAAATAGTGAGCCATTTCTTCATTGTTTCTCACTTTCACCATACTTTCCCCTTGAGCTAAAAACTCTCCCCCATATCAAGTGATCTATGTTTGTAGTTTTGTTTTGTGTGATTCTCTAGGTTCCTCTTAAAGGCGAGATCACCACCTTGAAGACAAGCAAGCTCAAGTCCATGAGTTGCCATGCTTCCTCATCATCAAGACTACTAAAGTCCTCTTGTTGATGATCCTCTTCCTTCTTCTAAAGAAGTTAGTGTTGAAGACATTAGTGAAAGATGTCTCAGTGTCAAGAGCGAGACATTAGTGAAAGGTGTCGATCGTCCATATTGTAGGCATTAGTGAAGGGTGCCTAGAAGTCAAGTCACAAGACATTAGTGAAGGGTGTCTTGAAGATCTAGTTAAAGCCATTAGTGAAAGGTGCCTTAGATATACATTCGATATGGTGTGTTTCGATGTACAAGATAGTTTAGTACTAGATCCAAGGATATTGATATCCTTGATTATGTTGTAATAAGGAGTTGGTCTCCTTTGGGATTAGTCGTTCGTGTAGTGTTGGGGTAGTAGTTCCTCCATTGTAATGAATCTAGGTACTTAGCCTAGTACATGATAAAGGGTAGGCGATGTTGTGGTAGGTGTGGTCCACCTTGGTGTGAAACAACTAGGTACTTAGCCTAGTACCTGATAAAGGGTAGGCGACGTTGTGTTATGTGTGGTTCACCTTGGCGTGAAAGAACCCGGTGGTTAGCCTAGTACCGGAAAAAGAGTAGGCAACATTGTGAAGGCTTCTCCATATAAGGAGTTGTTGTGTGGTGATTACGAACTCAGTAGGTGACTCGGGAGTGGAGTAGGGCAAGGAAGGTGTCCTTGTAGTAGAACCACTATAAATACTTGCGTTGTGGTTTTGTGCTTCTTACTCTTATCTTTTCATTACATACTTTTATATGTTTGTCAATCAACACCAACACACATCCAAGTAGATTGACATAAGTTGATCTAAATAATTAAAAGAAAGTTTTAATTGGCAAAACTATTCAACCCCCCTTCTAGTTTTCCACAATTGGCATCAGAGCTTCGTTACCAAGTTTCTTGAAGTATATTGTACTTTAAAAACTTGATACGATCCATGGTTAATTGAAAACTACAAAAAAGTTTTTTTTAAACAAACACCATGTCTTTTAAAACTTTTTGTTTTGATGTTGATTAGATGACAATATTTTTTATTATTCATTTTTTATTTTTAAATGCACTAATCCTCTTTGTCATGTTGATTAGTCAAAGCTCATACCTACCAAGCCATAGGAATCGGTTGGTAATAAGAATACCTTCCCAAAGAAGGTATCTTAAGCACAAAGAAGCCGGAATTTTCTACTGACATTTGTTGTGTCATTTGTAAAGACATTCCTAAGTGCACTAGAGGTATGATTTTCTACTTATATCTAAATGACATTAGCTTGATAATTAAGTTTGCTCACTTAGGTTTTTATGATTATCTTTTATGCATATACATGTATTACATGTAGCTTCATTAGGAAGCCTTTCTCACATACGTGTTACCTTCTTGTCTAAATTCGTGGTTTATAAAACTTGTGTTTTATTTCATTTTATCCAAAAATCATATCCTTCTAATAAAACAAAACACAAATCTCAAAAATTCTTCCTTCCCCATAAATAAACCACCTGTCGTTCAACTCTATCAAATCCCCACTTTTTCAAATCTTCCACTTTCAAAAATTACCTCTCATTCAAAACTTCATCTTCCTCACATCTCATCTCAAGCCAAAACCAAGAAGGTTCATCATCAACATAGTTTACATCGCCCTTGTGCTCATCGCCTTAACACTCATCGCTCTTGTGTTCCCTATGATGAAGTTCTCATACGGAGACATATACTTTGTGTTGTTAATCTACATTGGGATCATATACCCAATACTTTGTATCATTCTTAGCATTGAAATGAAATATTATTAATAGTCTAGTTTATCTAGGTTATTATTATCATAATGTGTTTGTCATTTATTTTGATTTATATGATTCGTATTCTTTCGTGATACATTAGAAGACATGTATGCATGCTAAAAGAAAATATAGGATAAAACACATATCGTGGTATAAAATTATAAAACCTATGTTTTTATCAAATCTGTTTCTGTTACTACAGACCCACGGATCCCGGCAAGTATACTAGCCGGATCCCTTATAAAAGGGAACCGTGGGAACCGTCCTTCTGGATAACAGATTTTCATGCAAATTAGAAACCACTTTCTTCCTAAAAGAAATGCTTTATTAGAATATCAAAACATTAAGTTAGTTAAATGTCATTGTTAATAAACATCCTGTAAAAACGTTAGGTAATCATTGTTGTACCCATAATACGTCACATCCTATTAACTTGTCTTTCCTATAAGTTTTACTATGACGCATGAATATGAGTTTAATTTTTTACTCACTAGCGTCTACACTCCTAACATCTCCCTTGAGCCCAACACACCTGGCAATCATGTCCGTGGGTTCAATAATCTCGAAAACCGTCACTTCCACGAAGGACGTATTGTAGACACCTCTCTACAATTCGAAGAAGGTATCAATATCTCCTTCCGAGCCATAGGATTGGAATGTCTTCTCGAAATTAACGAGAAAATATGTCCAAGGTTTGTGTTGGAATTCTTCCATCAAGTTGAACTCATTCGTAACGATGATCGCTCTCTATCTCTTTGGTTTTGGATCAAAAACCAAAAGTTTGTTTTAACCATTGGGAAATTTTCTCACATCCTCCGAATCCCAAATCATAGACAATGTGCCTTTACTGAAGATTGGTCTCTTGATTCTCTCTTCAACTTTCGTGAAGAAAATAGTCCATATTGTTCACACATACCCTCCTCGGAGGATTTGAATCGCATAATATGCAAACCTCGACCATATTACTCCGATACAAACATTATCTTTACACGGGACATTCGAGAAGAGTACAAACCTCTTGCACTCATCCTACGTGAAAATGTTTGGAGTCTTAGGGGAAATCCAGAAATCCTTCCCGCTTGTTGTGCTCACATAATGTATTGTTTGCTAACACGACAACCATACAATTTCGCCAACTTCTTCACAAGGGAAATTGTAAATATTCAAGGCTCCAAGAATAAACTCATCCCTTATGGAATGTTCTTGTAGCGCCTCTATCATAACGTCATGCATTTTCATCCTCAATTTCAAAGTCCGTTGTACGTACTTGTGAACAAGATGATGGAACTGCTAAACATATCTCTTGAAGACTTTCTTCATTCTTGATTCCACCAACACTCATCAACCATTTGATGATCCTTCTAGCGAAAATGCTCAAGGAACTTAGTAGTCTTTCAAATAAGATCAATCCTTTTGTACTCATGCTTTATCAATGTAATCCAATTTCTTTCATAAAATAAAACATCTTACATTTGATATCTTAGTATTAGAACCTTTTAAACTAACCTTGGAATATAATGCATTCTCAAAATCATTGTATACCTTTAGTAAAGGTTCTGCTTAGCAGATAGACGGATCCCAAAGTCTGTGCTAGACGGATCCTTACTCTTAGGGAACCGTGGGATCTGGCAAACAGAAAGTGCAATTAAAATCATTGTATTTTAAACATGTCTTTAGAAAACTTCACACCAAGTTAGACATAATGCCATAAGGATAATTAAGCACTTATCAAGCTAAGTAGATCTTTCCTACTCACACATGACTCACCTAGATCACAATCAAGACGCTTGTACATCTATCATTTCATTTAAACCCATCACTCTTCCGCTCTCAAACTCACACATGATTCCTCATATCCAACTTTGTAAATCTTTCGATTATGTCAAAATTGATCATAATCATCCTTACCTCAAAATTGGTCGAAATTGATCAAATTCTAGATTTTCCATCTTAAGCCTTTAGGATATTCTCCAAAACATTATCCTAAGTCACTATCTGATCTCTAGGATCATTTAGCTCCATTTGACACTCTCAATATCTTTAGTGTCATCTTTGTTCATTCATTGGTACTCATGAAAGTTTCAATTTCTTCCATATAAGGCAATCATTAGCTACATCACTCATTACCCTCAAGTACTTAAGCACCCTTTCATTTAAGACACTTAGATAAACTAAAACACTCAAGATGGTATGGGTCTTAGACCTTAGAAACATCATTTTTATCCTTTCATAGCTGCTGAGAGCCGGATCCCTAGAATTATCCTAGACGGATCCCTCAAAGGAGGGAACCGTGGGATCCTGGTGACAGATTATGTCAACTCTAGCTAAAACAATCATTTCAAGCTCATCTTTCTAACTTAAACACTTCATCTCATCTTAAATGAGTTCCTAGATCAGTACAACTCTGAAGTTGACTCTTGTGCTTGTTAATAATCACATTTCCATGAATCCTAATGGCCTAAGTCTTGAATGCACTTGCCAAATCCCTTGCTTTATAAACCACATCGTTAGGACTTCTAAAATCATCATATTCATCTTCATCTTCAGCCCTTAGAAACCTTTGCAAACCACTTGAAATCATCTCATCATGAGGAAAACTCCAAGTAGCAACTTATCCACCAAAGAACCACCCAAGAAAATTGCTCGTGTTGTACACGAAATCTTTTCAACCGAATCATCTCCGGTCAAATCCACAAATGCAAGGATTTCTCCTCCAATCAAACCAATTCCTAAAAGGATAGTACCCACAAAACTACCTATGCCAAACACCACCATACCTCCTAGGCCAAACAATCTCATCTCCACTAAACCACCACCATTGGTTCCTAGAGCTATCTCATTCAAAAGTCCATTTTCATCACCACACCTCTACAATTTAGAGGATTTGCCTCCTAGGCCATCTCATCCTCCTTCACTGACAACATTCTCCTCATTAGGTGGAATAATGGTTCAAAATCAAGGTGTTGAGTCAACACTAGCTCTTCCTCTTTTCACACACAGATCATACAATCCCATTTGGATTATGATAAATTATCAAAGTCAACCACCCGACCATATGGAAGTTGACACTTCTCTACGACCACCATCATTCTTGGTCGAGCCATCCTCAAATGTGCCTCCACCAATTCCTCCGTCGTTTGAGGCTTCCCAACCGGCTTCTCATGATCCTTCGAATCAAGCAATTTCATTTCCTCCACCACCATTACCTAGCCATGACAAAGACTGTTATCATTTTCAACATGTTGAGAGTTTGATACATGAAGTACGAGAAGATCAACGTTTCATGTTCTATCACCTCCTTGAATGTTTCGACGAGATTAAACCAAGACAAACTTGAGCTAGAGGATTTTAGTGGTGTCCTAGTATCAAGCATTAATTAGATAATTCTAGTAACTCCAAGTCATGTATCGATCATTTTCTTAGTTTTTAGAGTCATGTATATCATATCTCTAGTTTTATTAAATGAAAATACATGCTACTTGCTATATTTATGAGTATATGATTATGTTATATAATACATATCTCACCTTGATATCAACATGATGTGTTATATCACCATTGCTTAAATTAATCATCAGCCAGACGGATCCCTCAAATTTGCCTAGACGGATCCCTACAAGGAGGGAACCGTGGGATCCGTGATACAAAAAACTATTTTTCTACTAACTTGGATTATGTTTGCAGGAAAATATGCATTATACTTGTTTTCTAACCTTTGTTTTGTAGTTATTCAATTTACACATGAAGACTTTGATACCCTAAAACTAGGGGGAGCTTTGTGTCAAAGCAATACATTGCAAAATTACTGGCAATATTAGGATTACATTTAATGACATCCCTTTGCAAATTTGCAATCATCAAGGGGGAGCACATTTGTCAAATAGACGAAATCTTTTGCAAACTTAGTTGCAAATGAACTAGCTTAGTATTATTTTCTTGACGCCCTCACATAGGGATGGACTCGTCAAGGGGGAGTAAAGACGAGATCCTTTCCTGTTAGATGCTCTCTACTTTTTCTTTCTTTTCTATTTTTCACATGTTTTTCTTAAAACAAGGTGTTAGTTTCCTTTCGAAGTTCTTTTTGTTTCGACAAAAAGGGGGAGAAGAAAGTAAAAACTACAAATTCAAACTTTCAAGAATTTTAGATTTTCCTTAAATTAATTTTATGTTTTGTCATCAACAAAAAGGGGGAGATTGTTAATACAAATAAGCCGTAAAAACGTCTATTTATATTTTACGATCTTCTAATGTTTTGTCGATAACAAATGTAAATCATTTTAACGAAATAAATAAAATATGTAAATGGTTTGAACTAATAGTTTCTAACACACTTACGTTTTCACATAAAACAATAAAACAAGTATAAGTGCTTTTATGATTTAGTATTACATATGTACAACAACTAGTGTTTACATATTTGGGTAAAATATACACATAACTAGTATGTAGTATATTGGGTAATACAAATGGGTAGAAACTTAAGTATCATAACCCATTGACCAAATACATTGAATGTGCTTGGGTACAACCCAAAGTCCATGAGCCATATCCATGGAGCTTGACCCATAACCCATTGCATGACATCATGCTTATATCATATATGGATAATATCGATAACCCATGGTATTTACCCATACCCATGTGACTAGGTACATTGCACTCATAAGATACATTGTATCTAGTAAAAGACCCATGGATCAACCCATAACCCATGACCCATGACCCATAACCAAAATACCCATGGGTAAAGAGGAGCGTCCCACGGATCCCTAGCTTTACGCTAGACGGATCCCTTGTGGGAGGGATCCGTGGGATCCGGGGAACAATAGACATTTTTCCTCTATAAATAGTGAGCCATTTCTTCATTGTTTCTCACCCCTTTCTCACATACTTTCCCCTTGAGCTAAAAACTCTCTAACCCCATATCCAAGTGATCTATGTTTTGTAGTTTTGTTTTTGTGTGATTGTCTAGGTTCCTCTTAAAGGCGAGATCACCACCTTTGAAGTCAAGCAAGCTCAAGTCCATGAGTTGCCATGCTTCCTCATCATCAAGACTACTGAAGTCCTCTTGTTGATGATCCTCTTCCTTCTTCTAAGAAGTGTAGTGTTGAAGACATTAGTGAAAGATTTCTCAACTGTCAAGACGAAGACATTAGTGAAAGGTGTCGATCGTCCATATTGTAGGCATTAGTGAAGGGTCCCTAGAAGTCAAGTCACAAGACATTAGTGAAGGGTGTCTTGAAGATCTAGTTAAAGGCATTAGTGAAAGGTGCCTTAGATGTACATTCGATATGGTGTGTTTCGATGTACAAAATAGTTTAGTACTAGATCCAAGGATATTGATATCCTTGATTATGTTGTAATAAGGAGTTACTCTCCTTTGGGATTAGTCATTGGTGTAGTGTTGGGGTAGTAGTTCCTCCATTGTAATGGAACTAGGTACTTAGCCTAGTACCTGATAAAGGGTAGGCAACGTTGTGGTAGGTGTGATTCACCTTGGTGTGAAAGAACTAGGTACTTAGCCTAGTACCTGATAAAGGGTAGGCGACGTTGTGTTAGGTGTGGTTCACCTTGGTGTGAAAGAACCCGGTGGTTAACCTAGTACCAGAAAAAGAGTAGGCAACGTTGTGAAGGCTTCTCCGCCACAAGGAGTTGGTGTCGTGTAGTGATTACGAACTCTCGAGTAGGTGACTCGGGGAGTGGAGTAGGGAAAGGAAGGTGTCCTTGTAGCCGAACCACTATAAATACTGGCGTTGTAGTAATGTGTTTCTTACTCTTAACTTTTCATTACATACTTTTATATGTTTGTCCATCAACATCCAACACACATCCAAATAGATTGACATAAGTTGATCTAAATAATTAAAAGGAAGTTTTAATTGGCAAAACTGTTCAATCCCCCTTCTAGTTTTCCATAATTTCTTTTGAAAACGTGTGTAATCCTCCCTACACTTATCCCTTATGTAAAATACCTTTATATGTAATTAAGACGAGGTTAAAGACAAAATAAAGCATTTTTAAAAATTTAAACATGAGTGATAATGCTACACGCGTCATTCGGGGTCAAAGGAACTTCCTTTTCATCGAGCAAGTTTTTCAACACCCTAGGCAGTGAACCTAATCGTTGTAGTGTAGTATTAGGGTAATCCACGGGAATTGATATCGTTCTCTAGAGGAATAGGAATGCTAGTGAGAAGTTACTACGCTAAGGTTAGGGTTGAGGAAGATTTTTTTTTTATCTTTTTATGTTTTTTAGGAAATGGAAAGGTACGAATCTCGGGGTTTGAGTTTGGGGGGGGGGGGTTGGTATTTTTACCGATTACTCTACTTATCTAATTATCTAATCTAGTGGGTAGTCTATGTCTAATTATTGTGTGCTCGTATGATGATTTAAAATGTGTTTACTTAGGTTTTATTACTCCTTAATTATCTCCTATTGATGGTTGAATTATCACGTCCTTATTCTTAATCGCGTTGTGTGTCTGAGGTTGTAGGGTATGCGTTTATCCCTAACTCTTTGAAACTACCAAAGGTTATTGCCTACAAAATCTCTAGGATTTATAAACTTAAGACTAAGGTACTCTTCGGATGGTTTAACCTATAATGACTCTAGGTAACTATAAGCTAAGGTTCACAAAGATTAATCAAGCATTAACTACACAACGGATGACCTATGGCAATACTAGATCATTAACAATTAAGATAAGAGACAACCAATCAATATTCAATAATTAAGTTTCATATTCCCTAAGCAAACACACAAGTAAATTAGCCGGACATGGAAAACATGCAAGCATACACACAATTAATTGAAGACATACTTGAATTAATGAAGTAAAACACTTATCTTGATGTAAGATATGGAATGGAACCCTAAAATACTGTACAAGACAGTCTTGGTTCGGTTTAGGTTTTTACTCCAAAGACTACACACTAAAAACTAAAAAAATTGGATTCTATATATAAAGATTACATGACGGCGTAAGCCACCCTTTGATTTGTGACGTCGTGGTCAGCCGTTATAGGGTTTCGTCGCCACGTTAGTCTTCGGACGACGTCACCTTATGCTTGTGACGCCGGTCCCTTCATGACGTCATCTGGATCAAATCTAGGCCGTCTGAGTTGCGACGCCCTACTCTTTTAAAACCTAAAGCCGTCACTTGTAAATGGGCAATTTGGCTACTGAGTCATCACAAAAGTTGTCCGACAGCGTCACTAGTTGTGCCTGACGCCGTCCCCCAAATTCAAACCCTGAGTGTCTCAGATTCTTGATGTAAGGAAACGTAGAGGGGGTGAATACGTTCTATGTTTAAAAACTTTAGATCTTTAGTATCAAATCGCTTATGAAGCTTGTTATAATAGGAAAGTTCCAATTATTGTTTGTGACTAATGTAAAGCATAGTAAACCATGTTGTCACACAAGCATTAACATCAAACCACATCATAAGCAATAATATAGTGCAACTATAAAAGTAAAGAGATAAAGAAAGGAAAGTGCAAACCGAACACGATGATTTATAGTGGTTCGGTCAAGGAGAAAACCTTACAATCGTCGCTTACACTTTTTCCGGTACAAAGCTAAATACCGGTTCTAGTTCGAGGTAGAACCAACCTAACGTCGCCTATACAATATTTCCGACACTAAGCTAGATGTCGAGTTCTTTTTACAAGGGTACAACCACTCCCAATATGTTTTATGGCCCAACATAACAAACCTTGTGTTTTATGGCACAAACACATAAACCATCTAATCTAGTTTGGTGAAAGTGTTGTGATGATGCAATGATGTTCTACACTAATGATCCATGACACAAATGTCTAATAGATATGAATAACTACTTCTAAATGATCTTCAATTGATAGGAAGCCTTCATGATGAAGATCACAAGTTCCCTAAACTTGTTGTGATAGATCTTCAGCTTGTGGTGAGTGAGGATGGCTAGATCTCCAAGCTTTCCTTGGTTGATCAAGATGTAGAGTATGCTTACAACAAAGATGAATGTTAGAAGCATTATGATCATGTGATGGTAGGGTGATTAATGTATATTTTTACATTGTTATCTATAGATCTAAATGATGCAAGAAGGGTAGAGAGAAAGTGTGTTGAAGGGACAATTAAACAACTTGGTTTGGCTTGCTATTTATAGCCAAAATGGACAGGAGCGTCCACGGACCACGGAACCTCAAAAGGGTTCCGCCTGTACCATTTTGGTACCGTAATCATGGGGTACTGACAAGATTACCAAATCTTACCAAAGTCAACCAAATCCATCCAAGATTGTGTAAGCTATGTAGAGTCAAAATCTAAACAAAATATTCTATGAAATCTTCTAAAGATTACAAGGATGATGCATGCCATGATGTAATATGTATTTCCATTTTAGATTAAAAAGTTTATCAAAGTAAACTTGTAAAATGTATTATGTAACTAGTTAATAAAATGTCTAGTTACCTTTTGAAATACTTGTGAATGCAAAATGTAAAATGAGGTTCGAAATAGAATGGTTAACCTATTAAAATACTTAGTGACTCTAAAGCATATTTTAAACATTCAAAATGATTTGTTATTGGGTTTGATCATAATGCCACATAACAAACATGTACGAACCTGTGTTGTAACATACGAGGACTTGAGACATCGAGAGGAGTTGAATGTATGTTGAGACAAAGTGTGATTACAAGTAACTTGTACATTTTACTTTATGTATTACAAGTTACATGTTTGTCATCAATCAAAACAAACGAGACTGTATAGATTAGATATCGTAATATTTGCACTAACAATATCCCCCTTTTTGATGATGACAAATATATGTAAACGTTATATAAGGTAAAATGTAAAAGGTTACTTTTATCCTTACTACCTTTACATTACCTTCTCCGTTTACACTCTTCTCCCCTTTTGTCGAAACAAAAAGGGCGTGTCCTTGGAGTTTAACTTTATTTCTCCCCAAAAGGCGAGCTTGCATCATCCCTAGTGAAGTTAAATCGTCCACTTCAATCCGTCCCTTGTTTGGTAGCGGATCCATGGATCAAATAAAGAGGGTTAACCTATATCAAGGTTAGTTTTATGCAACAAAAATTATGAGAAATATATGAAAAATAAAATGCATAGCAATGTTAGCCTATTTTCTCCACTTTTATCGAAGCACAAATGCTTGTTGAAAAGTGAGAATGATGCTAAATGCAGTGCTCCCCACTTGACGGTTGCTCCTCCTTGTTTGAGGCGTCAGGGTATGATTAAAACCTACAAAACAAATATTAGTGCAAAACTATATTAGTCTTGGGACGAGTAAGTGATATACAACAAAGTGTATATAAGATGCATTCAGATATTCTTGACGAAGCTCCCTTGCTCTAGGGTATCAAGATGAACCTTCAAAATAAATATTAGTATAATAGAAGCTTTGTCTTTAGACAAATATGTCATATACAACCAAGTGTATAGACGATGCAATATGAGTGCTTAAAGGATATTCCTCCTTGTTCTAGGATGTCAAGAAGCACCTAAAATAATAAAAATAATTGATGCAAACTTCATCCTTAGATGAGTAAGTTATATACAATCGAGTGTATATGATGATGAACCTACAATGAAAAACATTAGTGCAATATATTTCATCTTTTTCACAAAGAAAAATAAGATGTATATATGTGATAAATGATATAATCAAAGATCTCATGAAGTGTAGTCTCCTAATTACAATCATAAGAAAAGTGAGAATATAATATGATAAAGCCTACAAAATAGTTCCTAGAAAGAAGATATGAAGTCCTCCACCGGGTGTGCCACTAGTGGTGCTAGTGTTGGTGTCGGTTTACTAGTAGGATTCATGTGGTGATGGTAGATGACTCGAGATTTATAAAGATAAGTTTTCGCTAATTCATGGTGGTGATGATTAGTGAAAGTGGTGATGGAAGGTGGTGGTGATTAGGTAGGAAGCTATTAAGGAGTTAGAAACTCATATGTATAGCAAAAAATATGGACTCATGCAATCCTTTCGTCATGTCAAGTGACCAAAGCTAAGAAAAAAATATGAATGGACATTGCATTTCAATGATGCATAAGGGTTATGATTTGAATGATTTATTGATGCTAACAACCTATTGTTTTGAGCAAGTTCTCATATGCTTCAACCCAAGAGTAATCAATAATGCGTTCTATCTAAGAATATATAAAAGTGATAACATGAAGATAAATTCGTTCATTGATTGACACGAATTATAAAAATGACCTATTCTAGGTGACAATGGGAAAGGTAGTATTAGCATGGTTTTGACCGACATGGATGATTATCACTTTGAAAAGAGGTGAAGACAATATGGAAAATACTAATAATAATGAGTACCTATATGAGGATGAGAATGACATCATATAAGTGAGAGTTGGATGGACCAACATGTTGGAAATGGTTGTTTTGATTAATATATCGTTTGCACTGACAATGACATGCATGATATATGTCAAGCGAGAAAAGGATAAGATCCTATGATGGTGTTCTAGATAGTGAAGTTGTAAGGTGCTAGTTTAAGGAAAATCCTAGATTTGTTGATTGTGGAGATGAAGAAGTTTGTAAAACACATGATGTGTTTTTCACTTGATGAGGTATTGGTGCAAACTTGTGATATAAGGTTAAAAAGGTTGAACTAGTTGTGGTTTTATGAACCGGTTTTAGCTAAGTGGTGTTTACCTATGTGTTGGTATTTTAGAGTCTAAGAGACATAAAATTTGACAAAAGACAATTATGTGAATGGATTTCTCTCCCCACTTAATGGTGGACATCCAACGTAATGTGTAATGTATCAAATAAGGAATGACAACAAAGTGTTTAGGAGGTTATTCGGGTTAACGAAAGAGTGAGCTTAGTGATGTTTTGCTGGATGATGGTTAGCATACAATGAACTTCATCCTTAAAGTCACGTACCTCTTCTCGATTATCTGAGATGATGTATGATGAGGCATGAGGTTTCCTAATAGGAAGTGAAGAGGATTAGAGTATTGTTATAACTAAATAATGATGGAGATGATTTTTGGAAAGCGGAAGCAAAAATGAGATTTGGAAAGAGGTTGGTTGAAAGACAAAAATGCAAAGCCAACCCTCTAGAACTTAATTCTATATGCTTTTAAACTATATGCAAGTGTAGGGGTCCCATAAAGCATAGTACTAATCTACGTGGCAATAAAGGGGATTATGCAAAATGAGCATATAAAAGTTAGAACCAATTGAGATAACAAATAATTTGTTATCAACCTACAAAACAAATTTGTTATCAACCTACAAAACAAATTTGTTAGTGACAAAAGATATTAACATGATAGAAATCAAATGATAACATATTATATAAGCAAAAACAACACATTGCACTTAGTAGACAAGAAATCACCATACAAGATAGCATCAAGACAATCATATTATGCAAGAATACAACTTTATTCAAGACATTTCATTTTGAGATTGTTTTGTCGTTAGACTTAGACACTTAAGCATACTTGGCTATAAATAAACACAACAATCTATGTGATTAATTTGTAAGATAAAAAGACTTCTAAAAGTTTGTCATACCAAAAGCACTTTGACAGATTATATGTGCAGACGTAGCAAACAAATAGTGTGACAAGAAGCAAAAGAAACAAGATGAAAGATTCATGCAAGCCATGTTTAAGACATAACAATTTGGAGCATGTATCATTTGGATCATACTACACATAGATATAATGAATGCCAACTAATAGCTTTCAAACACAAATATATCATATCAAAATTATCACATATCAAAATGGCATATTATGAGTTCATAAGTAACATGTTAATCATGCTAAAAATAATTCAAAAGTAAGTATCATGCAAATAAAGTTTAGGTTTAAACGTTTAGTAGCATGAAACAAGGATACAAGCATTATAAAGATAAAACCATACTAAGGTTTACACATTTGACTATCAATCAAATAGTTGTCAAACACTAAGATAATGTCAAAGCAATTTATCGTATCAAACAAGAACATGTAATCAACACATGTAAGTGAAATGCAAGTGGTTTTAAAAGAAAAGTCATATATACTACTTGCTTGATTAGTATTCCTAAGGCGAGGCAAACTATCAATGTTTTAACACTTACTTTAGGCAAGTATAGGAATACAGATTTTTCAAGTTGGAGAATGAATATGAGACTATTACTAGCGGTGCTCAATTAAGGCTAAACACGACCATTTTAACGGGTGATTCCACATACCCAACTTCTCTCCAGGAAGCAATTCAACCGTTAGGTCAAATTGAGTTTCTAGTGCAATAGGTTCTCCATTAGTCATTCTCATGTTAGAAAGATGGGAACTCCTACTTTTGCATATTAAAGTGCATAAAAGATGATAGTTTACCAATACTTGGCTTAATATGACTTAAGTAATATGCAATATAACTAAGGTGATGAAGACGTCATGTTATACACATGAATTTTAACAATGGTGTGTTTGATAAACAATGTGTTTTAATCTTGTGTTTAGAATCTAAAGTTGTTCAAATTACACAGCTAATTGTATGATCTAATGGATGACATCTTTTATGTTGAGGTGTATACTTTAAAAGTGATTTGATTATCTAAGACTAGGGAATGGAATATGTTAAATTAAGAATGTTCTCAAGAAAGCTCTTTGGAACTTTATTTGACAAAAATATAAATAAGGTTACTATCTTCAATAGATCATGTGTATGTTCTAGAGATGTGTATTTTTAACCTTGGATGTGCACAAGGTTTGAGCAAGGTTAGGTTATGATGTATGCTTGAAAGGAAATAGATACAAATAGTATCTTTCAACAAATGAGATTATCCCATGGGATAAAGTTATCATGCTTATGAAAACAAGTATGACAAGATGAATTGGATATGCTAGTTCATAGAACTTGTAGATGTTTGTTTCAAGATCATTTAGCCAATGAGGTGTAATGAAATCTATTGTAACACAACCATTTATGTCGCAAGAGTGATGCATAGGATATACAATATCCTTTTAACAAGATGAATACTTATGAATCTTAGGCATAATGTTCTTCAAAACATCATGTTTTCCTAAATGAAGATATGAAGCCAAAGTGTTTGAATAGGATAGTCCCATCTAAATAAACTTGGTCTCAAGATTATATTCACTAGATGATGACAAGAGGAATTCACTCGAGTTTCTTATGTATACTCCTCAAGAGTCATTGTTGCTTGGGGTGTATGATGTTGGCTTTGAGATTGCATTTTAACATATGTTGTTAAAATGTTGATTTAAGGTTTAACGAAATTTATGCAGAAGTTTAACGACAAAGTATTACTAATACTTTGATAATTTGTGAAGGTAGTGCTACTTATACCTAGTGGAAATTGACAAAAATTACCAAGAGCACCATGCTCATTTGATAGTTGAGGTTCTAGCCATAATGAATTATCTAAGTCCTTATATGTGGGAAAGGATGGTTGAGTTTGTTCAAACGTGCATTTGATTCAGTACAAGTGTTGGACACAAGGGCTTTTAGCAATACACTCAACAAATTCAAATGATGGTAAGGATGGTGGATTGGTTGATCTAGGTGGTTGGTCTTCTAGTGTGTCTAAATAAGGATGTGGCGATGTAGGGGTTTGTTGTGCTATGGGAGTACTTAGGTTGATTATTTGTCCATAGATGTTGAACACAAAAAATACGGATACTAATTCTTATGGTTCATTGGTTGCTACAACTAGTGGGTGAAGTGCTTGAAGTTTTGGTTATGTCTATGAAGCTTAGGAGATGAGGTATAGGTTCACCTTGAAAGGGCACGTTTGATTTAAAGGATGCTCTTGGAAGTTCATGAGCAATACGCTTAATGGTGCCAAAAGATGGAAGAGGGATAGTAGGTGTCAAAGGGGTTTGTTGGATAAGTGTTTGTTCATTTTTGGATAAGTGTTTCAACATGTGTTGTTAAAATACTTGGGTGTTGATTTTTGGATATGACTTTTAATGACTACAATCGTAAGTCGCATATGCTTGAATATTTCGGATGAAATACTTAAGTTGTCAATCCTAATTTGTTAAGATTATAAAGCTTAGATTGAACTCAAGGATAACAAGACTTGATAGTATGTCTTTAACATCATGTGAGTTTTGCTTTGTGGACTAAATGGAAATACGGATGTGCTCACAGCATCACGTTGATTAGAATATATGAGCGACCTAAAGTGTCGTTTGGAAAACACATCGTTTGATTTATTAAAAACAATGAGTTTACAAAAGTGTAGGTCCCAAATGAAAATCATCACATGCTTGGAAATAAGTTTGTTACAATTCAAGCGATGTTTTAAAGTACGTGAAAACCCAAAGTGAGAGCGTCATCAGCGACTCCATGATGTGTGTCAAATGCATGCCATGAAGTGAATGCCTTAAATACCTGAGATAAAACATGCTAAAAAGTGTCAACACAAAGGTTGAGTGAGTTCATAGAGTTTGAGTTGAAATGTAAAGCCTTTCTAAATCATTTATGCAGCAAAGGCATTGTAAATCCACTCGGTTCCAAGTTCTTGCCATACAAAACTTGCAACCTTTGTTTACATTTATGCTTGCAAAATGTATGTAGTTTATGTTCAAGTGCATGATGCCAAATGAATTCACATTATAGTGCATGACTTAATGTATCAATAGTTCAATGAAAATCCCAAGACATTCAGCTCAATGATGTTCCCAAGACATTCAATTTCGATGATAATCCCAAGACATTATTGACTCAATGATAATCCCAAGACATTCATTCAATGATAATCCCAAGACATTCAGCTCAACAATAATCCCAAGACATTCAGTTCCATGATTTATGATATAGGATATGACTAAACATTCAGTTCAGTTAAGCAGGTAGTTTGCAAATAATCATGAATGTCATAAAAGTAGTTGATGAGCATGTATCTCCCCCAAAGAGTTTAATAAAAACATTAAAACAAGAAAAGTGGGGCTATGGAACTCACGGTAATCCATAAAAGTTAAAGTACTTGTGAAAGTAAATGAAAACAGTTTGAGCATGTATCTCCCCCAAAAATAGTACAAAACAATTGAAAGTGGGGCTATGAAAACTCACTTGGTCAATGATGCGAAGACAAAGTGAGTACACGAGATGTAGTGTGATACGTAAATCTTGACCTATGATGAATGATATGACATGTAATGAGTTGCAATGTAATGTTATGCATGCATTTCGTGTATATTATTTATACCATTTGCGAGTTTTGAAAATATTACTTATCGCGAAAAATACTTTCGTTTGACGTCTTGACCAATCAAAAATCACATTACAAGTTTTACGTCAAAAGAAATGTCATCCTACAGCGGTTTAATAATGATTTATAGTGAAATTATCACTTTTCGTCGTAAAAGAAACAATGTCGAATTTTCATGAAAGTGACAAGAATGGCTTTGTAAAACTAGTCATAAAATGGTGTACGTTGATCGTTAGAGAACGAACTTGACTGTTTTGGAAATTTTGTATCGACATCTAGAAGTTTCAGTTCGGAGTTTTGACATAAGGTCTCGAACATAAAGATAATAAAGGTTAAAGATGGTGGTTTTGGCTAATTGTTGTGCGAGAAAAAATGAGTTTCGACCAAGTTTGAACATCCAAGTAAAATAATTTACTACAACTCCGCTTTACAAACAGTTTGTCATTTTGAAAAATATATGGCGGTGAACTTGATTTTACTAGAAGACATTTCGTTCCAAAAGTTCCAGATCATAGGTAAAAAAGCCCTCAACATGCCAGACGTTACAGCTACCGTAACACTTGTATCGTAAAAAATAATATAGTTTTGAGAAAATAATAGTTACTGCACTTTTGTAAAACGCGCATATATTTGTCGTTTCAAATCCGTTTTCTACATATAATACGTCCTTAGCTTCGTATCGAAGTATACTAATATATTTTTGACAAGTCGAAATAATTTGTGAAGCTTAAGGCTCGTTTTGACCGAACAAACTAAAAAGCTTGCTGGGTAATTTTCTGAAAAGTATACGTTTCGTCGTCAAACTTTAAAATTCACCACGACTTAAGTTATAACTCCGTTTTCATCCGTTCAAAAGGCCACGGATTCGTTTTAAAGTCTATTTTCTAAATATCAAGGCCAAAGTTTCGTACCAACTGTCGGTTTTTCCAGAAAATCGAAACAAGAACAGAACCTTTTTAATACGTATTGAAAATAGTTTTTCTCGAACAAAACCTATTCTAATCCCTTCAAATCAACTCCAAAGCTAATCTAATCCTACCATACACTTTCTTAGGGTGTCATGGGTTCCTAATCATCATCAAGACCAAAGAATACCATGGGAATATTTATAGGATGACCATAGTATATAAATAACTCTAAAATCATGAAATAAATGGTATAAATCACATATCATGCATACTTGCTCCAAAAATGAAAAGATGAATATGAAATGATAAGGAAACATGAAAATGAAAGAAACAAGCTTACAAATGAATATGATGAGGTGAAAGTAACAAGGATAATCCTAAACACTCTTGGTTTTTATTTCAAAACCTAATAAAGAGTGATAACTAGGTTATTATAAACACTTGATCTAGAGAAAATTTTTGATCCCTTGGAACCTTGATGTAGAACCGGTTTTATTGAAGAGAAAACAAGAGAGAAGAAGTTTTTCTAACTAGTGAATTATTTGATTAAGTGAATGAATGAAAGGAAGAGTGTAAAATGGAGTATATATTTAGACATGTAAGAAGATTTTTCAACAACCCATAAATGTTATCACCCTCCCCTTGGCACATGCCGGTTCTAGGGGGATGAATCTCAATTATTATATTTTTTTTTATCAAATGTATAATGTAAACATTTACTTGTATATAATTTGTGAGAAAGTGTAGTAAATGTGTAAGAAAATGTCCAAGTATAGGTAAATGGAAATTTTTGGTACAAGTAAGTTTTTGATAGATCAAAATAGAATGTAATGAGATAATAAAAATTGTAAAAATACATTCCTTGTGAAATTTGGGTGATAAAATAATTATCGTATGATTTTTAAGAAAAGTGTCGTAATAATATAACTTTAACGATTTATGTACCAAATAAATTTAAAACACTAGGTAAAGTCAAAATATAGTTTTTATAAACTAAATGTAAGTATAAAAATATGTCGGGATCATTTTTGAAAGTAACGGATTAAATATTCAAAATAATAACTCACGCGATAACGTTTATTGAATATAAAAATTATGCGTTGAATGTGAAATGAAATGTCATGAATGAACTAATGAGATGCAAATGATGTCAATGGAATGTAGACTAATCTTAGTCCATATGAAATGTACGTGATGTTATGATCATGAATTCGCCGCTAAACCTCCAAGGTTACGCGAATTTGGAACAAGTAAACCAAGTTTACTATAAATGTTGAAATTGTGAAGCATAAATCGTTTGAGAAATGACGAAATCTGACGGTTGTCACATTCGCCCATCAAAAGTCGAATTGAGTACCACTGAATTCGGTTCGTGTTGGTCTCTGGGTTTTAGGGTTTGATGTGGCAAACTTTCCATTCTAGAGCAAAACCCTCAAAAGACTTTTTGGTAACCGATTTTTTACTTAATCCCACAACTCATCAAACAAGAACTGTCATACGATTAGGCTAAATCGGTTTAGGTAACAACTTGTTTCTAGCTCGATCTTTGCAACTCATCAAACAAGAACTGTCACGCAGCGGATCAAACTGAAACAAGTGGTTTAAAAAAATCTTTGAAAATTTGGCTCGATTACGGAATTGCTTACATATAATAAGCCTACCTCTGCTCCACTTCATTGCATGATTCTTCCTGAATTAGACATAGGTGATCGGGCTATGTATAATTTAGGAGTAACTATGCAATGCTTGGACTAATCGACTCATATGATGTTTGGTGTTGAGTCAACGTGTAAAAATTGTGATAGGAAATGACAGGGCATTCTCCGCTTAGAGTATGAAGAAAGAATAATGGAATGGGCATTTAAAGGCATCCATGTGACAATCGATGTGAAATGAGAGTAAATAACTCCGAAAAATATGCATAGTATAAATCGCATGCAAAGTGAACATGCACTTGTGATGAAATGATGAGATGCTATGATAATGTAGTTATAGTCTAGGGTCAATGATGCAACCTAGTTCTCTATAATGAAGCTCTGATGCCAATCTGTCACACCCCAATTTACCTGGTTTGCAGTGAATGGAATTCCGGGAGATAGAGCTGTCATAGCATCACGATTAGATATATTGAACGACCTAAAGTGTCGTTTGGAAAACACATCGTTTGATTTATTAAAACAATCAGAGTTTACAAAGTGTAGGTCCCAAATGAAAATCATCTTGTGCGGAAATAAGTTTGTTACAATTCAAACGATGTTTTAAAGTACGTTAAAACCCAGTGAAATGGCATTAGTCATCGCGACTCCATGATGTGTCCAAATGCATGCCCTGAAGTGAATGCCTTAAATACCTGAGATAAAACATGCTAAAAAGTGTCAACACAAAGGTTGAGTGAGTTCATAGAGTTTGAGTTGAAATGTAAAGCCTTTCTAAATCATTTATGCACAGAAAGGCATTGTAAATCCACTCAGTTCCAAGTTCCGCCCATACAAAACTTGCAACCCGTGTGTTCACAACCCACTGCCAAAATGTATGTAGTTTATGTTCAAGTGCATGATGCCAAATGAATTCACATTATAGTGCATGACTTAATGTATCAATAGTTCAATGAAAATCCCAAGACATTCAACTCAATGATGTTCCCAAGACATTCAGCTCAATGATAATCCCAAGACATTGACTCAATGATAATCCCAAGACATTCAGCTCAATGATAATCTCAATGATAATCCCAAGACATTCAGCTCAATGATAATCCCAAGACATTCACTCAACAATAATCCCAAGACATTAGGTTCCATGATTTATGATATAGGATATGACTAAACATTCATTGATTAGGTTAGTTTGCAAATAATCATGAATGTCATAAAAGTAGTTGATGAGCATGTATCTCCCCCAAAGAGTTTAATAAAAACATTAAAACAAGAAAAGTGGGGCTATGGAACTCACGGTAATCCATAAAAGTTAAAGTACTTGTGAAAGTAAATGAAAACAGTTTGAGCATGTATCTCCCCCAAAAATAGTACAAAACAATTGAAAGTGGGGCTATGAAAACTCACTTGGTCAATGATGCGAAGACAAAAGTGAGTACACCGAGATGTAGTGTGATACGTAAATCTTGACCTATGATGAATGATATGACATGTAATGAGTTGCAATGTAATGTTATGCATGCATTTCGTATGTTATTTATACCATTTGCGAGTTTTGAAAATATTACTTATCGTCGAAAAATACTCGTTTGACGTCTTGACCAATCAAAAATCACATTACAAGTTTTTACGTCAAAATGTCATCCTACAATGGTTTAATAATGATTTATAGTGAAATTATCACTTTTCGTCGTAAAACAATGTCGTCGGAATTTTCATGAAAGTGACAAAAATGGCTTTGTAAAACTAGTCATAAAATGGTGTACGTTGATCGTTAGAGAACGAACTTGACTGTTTTGGAAAGTTTGTATCGACATCTAGAAGTTTCAGTTCAGGAGTTTTTGACATAAAGGTCTCGAACATAAAGATAATAAAGGTTAAAGATGGTGGTTTTGGCTAATTGTTGTGCAGAAAAATGAGTTTCGGCAAAGTTTGAACATCCGTAAATAATTTACTACAACTCCGCTTTACAAACAGTTTGTCATTTTGAAAATATGGCGGTGATGAACTTGATTTTACTAGAAGACATTTCGTTCCAAAAGTTCTTGATCATAGGTAAAAACAGACCCTCAACATGGACGTTACTCTGCGTAACACTTGTATCGTAAAAATAATATAGTTTTTCAGAAAATAATAGTTACGACACTTTTGTAAAACGTGCTGCATATATTTGTCGTTTCAAATCCGTTTTCTACATATAATACGTCCTTAGCTTTCAGATCGAAGTATACTAATATATTTTACAAGTCGAAATAATTTGTGAAGCTTAAGGCCGTTTTTTGACCCGAACAAACTAAAAACAGCTTGCTGAATTTTACTGAAAAGTATACGTTTGATCGTCAAACTTTAAAAATTCACCACGACTTCGTTATAACTCCGTTTTTATCCGTTCAAAAGGCCACGGATTCGTTTTAAAGTCTATTTTCTAAATATCAAGGCCAAAGTTTCGTACCAACTGTCGGTTTTTCCAGAAAATCGAAACAAGAACAGAACCTTTTTAATACGTATTGAAAATAGTTTTTCTCGAACAAAACCTATTCTAATCCCTTCAAATCAACTCCAAAGCTAATCTAATCCTACCATACACCTTCTTAGGGTGTCATGGGTTCCTAATCATCATCAAGACCAAAGAATACCATGGGAATATTTATAGGATGACCATAGTATATAAATAACTCTAAAATCATGAAATAAAATGGTATAAATCACATATCATGCATACTTGCTCCAAAAATGAAAAGATGAATATGAAATGATAAGGAAACATAAAAATGAAAGAAACAAGCTTACAAATGAATATGATGAGGTGAAAGTAACAAGGATAATCCTAAACACTCTTGGTTTTTATTTCAAAACCTAATAAAGAGTGATAACTAGGTTATTATAAACACTTGATCTAGAGAAAATTTTTGATCCCTTGGAACCTTGATGTAGAACCGGTTTTATTGAAGAGAAAACAAGAGAAGAAGTTTTTTCTAACTAGTGAATTATTTGATTAAGTGAATGAATGAAAGGAAGAGTGTAAAATGGAGTATATATTTAGACATGTAAGAAGATTTTTCAACAACCCATAAATGTTATCACCCTCCCCATGGCGGTGGGGTTCTAGGGGATGAATCTCTCAATTATTATTTTTTTTTATCAAATGTATAATGTAAACATTTACTTGTATATAATTTGTGAGAAAGTGTAGTAAATGTGTAAGAAAATGTCCAAGTATAGGTAAATGGAAATTTTTGGTACAAGTAAGTTTTTGATAGATCAAAATAGAATGTAATGAGATAATAAAAATTGTAAAAATACATTCCTTGTGAAATTTGGGTGATAAAATAATTATCGTATGATTTTTAAATGTCATGTAATATAACTTTAACAATTTATGTACCAAATAAATTTAAAACACTAGGTAAAGTCAAAATATAGTTTTTATAAACTAAATGTAAGTATAAAAAATATATCGGGATCATTTTTGAAAGTAGGATTAAATATTCAAAATAATAACTCATAGCGATAACGTTTGTGAATATAAAAATTACGCGTCGAATGTGAAATGAAATGTCATGAATGAACTAATGAGATGCAAATGATGTCAATGGAATGTAGACTAATCTTAGTCCATATGAAATGTACGTGATGTTATGATCATGAATTCGCCGCTAAACCTCCAAGGTTACGCGAATTTGGAACAAGTAAACCAAGTTTACTATAAATGTTGAAATTGTGAAGCATAAATCGTTTCGAGAAATGACCTGAAAGTACGGGTTGTCACATTAACATACGTGTGAGTTATGACTCTATGTAAATACTTATCGTCTTGAAGGATGACACATTATTTTCATGTTGACCAACTGAGGCAATACATGTAGATACAAAACAATATCTATAGTCATATGATAGACTTGTGTATGATATCTTTGCAAATAATTAGTCCAGATTTGTTAGTCTCGGTAAGTCATCTAAGTCATCCGCAAACGGGTGAGGAGATGTTGGTGGTGTTTGCACAAAGTACAAGTTTTGGAGACTTTGGTAGTGAAGGTGTTTTGGATGGTTGTGAAGAGGTCATAATGGTGGGTTATTTTGGTGGTGGAGTTGGAGCACTTAAGTTTAGAAAGTTCACATCTTGAATAGGTGATGAGATGTTGAGAGGTAATGAGTCTGATGATGAAGAGTTCAAGTTAATGAAGCAACAAGATCGAATGCTAATCCTAGTGGTTTTTCTTAAGTGGCTTATTTGAGGTTGAGGATTTAGCCATTTTGACATTGCTTTAAGAAATGCTAAGCTTAAGGAAAAGTAATAGTGAAGGTGTGAAAATGACCAAACTGAGGATTCACAGATTTGATGTTAATCCATATAAAGATGGTAGTTTCTAATAAGATGGAAGTGTCTAAGATCATGTCAAACATCCTAAGTTAATCTATTGAGGATGTGTTGAGTGAGATATGAAAGATATGCATTAACAACTATCCTAGAAACAAAATTTGGTAAATTAGATTGCGGGATTTAGTAAAATTCAACAACTTACCTGTAGGATCCACTCGCACCAATTGTTTGCATGCGGAACCCTTAATTTGGTGCCGCTTTGCCTGTCAGAAAAATACGGCGGTACCAAATGTATATGACGGTACCAAATTTTGGTGCCGTCTAATCCGTGGACACCGAGAAAACTTCAGCAACCCATTTTTTAGGTGTCGGGAGTTTTCAAACCTGAATTTTGCTTAAACATGTGACATTAATTCTTTCTTGTTAGGAAAAGTCAATAACACATATACAAACATAGTAGAGCATAGAATTTGACCAAGGGCTAACGATTTTCACATATAAGTGAAAATGGGTAAAATTTGATAACACCCGTGTGTTATCCTTCTGCATGAACCGGTTAGCATACATCAATGTTTTAAGTTATTTTATCATCCTACGAAGCGAAGACACATAAATTACATCATACAACATTGTTTTTGTCCTTGTAGCAAACACTCTCTTAAAACCTCCATTTTTCAAAGTACTTAACTAATTTAGTTAGTACTTATTGCTAAGCGAGTTAAAACATTTCATAAGTTATG
The DNA here is from genome assembly GCA_910596185.1 of Chrysanthemum makinoi. Lineage (NCBI taxonomy): Eukaryota > Viridiplantae > Streptophyta > Magnoliopsida > Asterales > Asteraceae > Chrysanthemum > Chrysanthemum makinoi. The sequence continues at coordinate 4,185,180 of OU343219.1, forward strand.
TGAGATGTTAGTATAACCTATGCAAAGAAAGTGATCTAATTCTACAAGCGATGGTAAAACAATTTTCCAACTTAGTGCACAAAATCTAGCAAATATCCTATTATGCATAAACAAAAAATTGTCAAACAAGCGAATAAGTAACATGGCAAGATTGACACTTATATTATGCAAACAAACAAGTGTAAACAATAATTTGAAAATAAGCAAGCAACATATATGCAAACAATCATAAACAAGTGGTCATTTAGCATAGTATGACAAGAAAAACACTTATCGTCATTTAGCGTTTAAATATGACGATGTGTACCAAGCTTGATTAGTTTCCTTTAAACATATTATCAAATTAATTAGTTTCAAAAGAAGTTGTATCAAAGTTCTAAGAATACCAACCTAAATTGTTTGATTCAAAAATTTGAGTTTTTATGTTAAAGCGAAACTTAATATTTTAGACATACTGTGGTATTTGGTCTATTTTACTTATTTAAATTAGACTCAAGCCATGAAAGTATTTTTAAGTGAAATTAGACTCAATTACCTTTAAAATGATAGGTGGCTCGACTCGTACGGACTTACGGTTAATTAGTTATGATTTTTTGAAGTTGCCCAAAAAACTGCATATTGTACAGACGGATTCCACGGAACCAAATAAAGGGATCCGCCCTTTATAAGATTTGGTGCCGTGGTCCTCTGAGACAGATTCACCAAAACTAGTATTTGACATAGAGAAAACGTGTGTGACTTACTAGATTTCATAGTAAACATATAATACACATACTTAACAACATATCTACATATGTAACTTATCTTAAACATTTACGGAGGTGATTTTTCAACAAGATTTATAGTTATCCCAAACACTCCTTTAAAATAATATTTCTTCGTAAATTTTCTATAAGCACACAATACAATACTTACTAGTTCTTTCAACAAACTTTTATTTTATTTTTCAAGAAAACCTTCAAGCTTGTATACAAAGTTACATTTAACAACAAAATTTCTAAGTATAACAAGCAAAGCATTTTTCATATTATTTTTCGCTTCAATGGTAATTTGATACATGGATCGTACTCTATTTTAAAAACCATTTGTTTTGAAAATAAGAACTACGTGGCTCTGATACCAATTGTGGAAACGTAGAGGGGGGTGAATACGTTACCGTTTAAAAACTTTAGATATTTAGTATCAAATCACTTATGAAGCTTGTTATAATAGGAAAGTTCCAATTATTGTTTGTGACTAATGTAAAGCATAGTAAACCATGTTGTCACACAAGCATTAACATCAAACCACATCACAAGCAATAATATAGTGCAACTATAAAAGTAAAGAGATAAAGAAAGGAAAGTGCAAACTGAACACGATGATTTATAGTGGTTCGATCACGGATCTCCTTTCCGCCCTACTCCACTCCTCGAGTACCCAACTCGAGAGTTACTTCACTAAATCAACAAGCTCCCTTCTCGGCGGAGAAAACCTTACAATCGTCGCTTACAATTTTTCCGGTATAAAGCTAAATACCGGGTTCTAGTTCGAGGTGGAACCAACCTAACGTCGCCTATACAATATTTCCGACACTAAGCTAGATGTCGAGTTCTTTTACAAGGGTACAACCACTCCCAATATGTTATATGGCCCAACATAACAAACCTTGTGTTTTATGGCACAAACACATAAACCATCTAATCTAGTTTGGTGAAAGTGTTGTGATGATGCAATGATGTTATACACTAATGATCCATGACACAAATGTCTAATGGATATGAATAACTACTTCTAAATGATCTTCCATTGATAGGAAGCCTTCATAATGAAGATCACAAGTTCCCTAAACTTGTTGTGATAGATCTTCAGCTTGTGGTGAGTGAGGATGGCTAGATCTCCAAGCTTTCCTTGGTTGATCAAGATGTAGAGTATGCTTACAACAAAGATGAATGTTAGAAGCATTATGATCATGTGATGGTGAGGGTAATTAATGTATGTTTTTACATTGTTATCTACAGATCTACATGATGCAAGAAGGGTAGAGAGAAAGTGTGTTGAAGGGACAATTAAACAACTTGGTTTGGCTTGCTATTTATAGCCAAAATGGACAGGAGCGTCCACGGACCAGAACCCTCAAAAGGGGTTCCGTCCCGTACCATTTTGGTACTGTGGGTCCGGCAGTCTGACAAGATTACCAAAATCTTACCAAAGTTAACCAAATCCATCCAAGATTGTGTAAGCTATGTAGAGTCCAAATCTAAACAAAATATTCTATGAAATCTTCTAAAGATTACAAGGATGATGCATGCCATGATGTAATATGTATTTCCATTTTAGATTAAAAAGTTTATCAAAGTAAACTTGTAAAATATATTATGTAACTAGTTAATAAAATGTCTAGTTACCTTTTGAAATACTTGTGAATGCAAAATGTAAAATTAGGTTCGAAATAGAATGGTTAACCTATTAAAATACTTAGTGACTCTAAACGTATTTTAAAAATTCTAAATGATTTGTTATTGGGTTTGATCATAATGCCACATAACAAACATGTACGAACCTGTGTTGTAACATACGAGGACTTGAGACATCGAGAGGAGTTGAATGTATGTTGAGACAAAGTGTGATTACAAGTAACTTGTACATTTTACGTTATGTATTACAAGTTACATGTTTGTCATCAATCAAAACAAACGAGACTGTATAGATTAGATATCGTAATATTTGCACTAACACTTGACTTTGGCCATTTTTTTCGTATATTCGCGCTTTTTCGTCTGGATAAGTGTCATTCCAGCATTTTGCCTTCAAGATACCTAAAAAGTGAAAAGGAACGATATTAAGTAATAACGGATACAAAAGTGATCAAATAAGGGCTTAAACGACCCCTCAAAAATGTACATTTTAAAACTTTATCAAATATCCCTACACTTGGTATTTGCTTGTCCTCAAGCAAATGTGCTTTTAGCCAATCAATTTATAAGTTAGAGGTCATGAAGCATTAGTTTAGAACGATTCACAACACATATAAGCCCCGCAAAAGTCATAACAAGCACATAAATTACATACTAGCACCTCACATGGGGTGTTTGGATACTCACATCTCTCGGGTGTATATGAAATATAACAAGTTAGAAATGGAAGATAAACACTCATTAACCGGTCCTAGTACATAGATTACCATAGGCTTGATACTAGATCAAACCTTTATCGCTTTGGCGTAAGCACCTAGGAAAGACTATCCAAGAGTTCTTTTAAAGGGTTTTAATGATAGGCTTACGGTAGGGAAACAAAGGGTTTGGTGGGATAGGCTATTTAGTGGTGGCAAGTCAAAAATCTTTATGTTACAAGCATGCGAAGAATGGCGTTGCTAAGCCAAGACTCGACACTCTAGACTCTAGATAACTGAAACAAACAAACATAAATTAAAGATAGATGTAGGATGGTAGCCCCTATGTTTTTTTTTTTCTTTTTTTTTCTCTCTTTTACTATTTTTTTTTTGATTTATTATTATTATTATTATTCTTTTCATACACTTTTACTCTACCATCCTCTACGATAACATCAAAATGATAGGGATTTATAGGCACATCCCTACACTTGAGTTTTTATTACTCTAACACTAATTTGACCTGGATCGAAAAGATCAAAACACTTGGATTACATTATTATGCAAATAAATGGAATTTGAATTTAACGTTCCCTTCCCGTCATCTCACAAAATTTAACTTTTCCCATGAGTCCCAATCGTCCCAAAACTGTGTACAAAGGATATGACTCGACTTAGCAACTTATGCAAGCAACAAGATAATTGAACTAAGGGTTAAGTGTGATAACAATAATGCACTAAAAGTGAGTGCATACAAGGTAGGCTAAGGCGATTTGGGTGTACATTTGGGGGTGGATTGTAAACAACTCTTCATTGATATTTCGGAAAACCGAAACATCACGAAAACCGCAAAAAGGATAGGCTCTGAGGGGTTAACTAGGGGTATCGTGTACAAAAGATGAGTACAACGCAAGGGTGTGGGGGAATTACTCAACCGATCTGGAAGAAGTAATTATATTACGGGAATCAAACAAGGGTTTTCCTAATGCCTCTTATCATTTAGTTATTCCTAACTACACAAGTGTAGTCTTACTAGCGATCTCGGAATGCATCACAAAACAAGTTCTAGAATCTATTATACTACCGGTTCACACTCTAAGCATTAAAGATGAATGCTTTAATTCTTATAAATCTAAGGGCGATCCTCACATTTTGGGTGGAATTTAAGTGGTAAAGGGTTTTTGTGCAAGTCATATAATCTCCTATCCATGAGACGCTTTATTAAGACTAATGGCCCACTCCTATATGTCATGAAAAATTTTAAATTTGGTGCCAAAATTACCCTAACCGATATTTCTCATGGTTTATTACACAAATGTAATTGGACAAACCAAATAATCAAGGATAAGCATAGTTTCAAAGTTCCCGTTTTATTTTCCCTCCCTACACTTAAACTGAACATTGTCCCCAATGTTCCCCAAAAGTATCAAAGTTATGATAACGGAAGGTAATAAAAGATGAAAGAAACTAATACTCCCCTGATTAGATCAATAGGATCCGTGTAAAGTGGTGGTTACATCTTTCTTCAAGAAGAACGTTTGAGTGAAAAGCTCCTTCTCATCTTATGTATCTTCTTCTTGGTAAATTAAACCTGCACACTTGAAGAAAACAAACGAAACCTTTCGTGTAAAATCAGCGGTAATAATATATATAGGACTCTACTGAACTAGGATATAATGCTTGTGGAATGGATGTTTACAGAATTTCTGGAAAATTAAGACCTGGAAAATTCCAAAAATTTATAAGTAGCTCGGAAAACGAGAAAAAGTAATCAGTTGTTTCTGCTCCTTCTTGACGCCGTCAGGTTGCGATCCTGACGCCGTCAGGTTATCATAACAGAAACTGGTCTGCGATTTTCTGGAAAAATTCTAGAAAATTTATATCTTTAGAATCTGAAAAAATTCATGTAAAACATCCATTATGACTCAATACAGGCATTTGACTCTAACAAACACACATGTATATCTTTTCAATAATCGTAATTCTCATGTTCACGTTCTTTTAAAAATGTGTGTAATCTTCCCTACACTTATCCCTTTTGTAAAATACCTTTATATGTAATTAAGACGAGGTTAAAGACAAAATAAAGCATTTTTACAAATTCAAACATGAGAACATACAATAATGAAAAGATATACGACACACAAATAAAAATGAAACACAAATACACATGGGTTGCCTCCCAAGAAGCGCTTGTTTTTGTTCGAGTCACGAGCTTGACTCTACCATTATTTAACGGATAAAGGGGAAGTTTTTCCTACACTTAAGCTTAAGTGCGGGTGATAGTAGCGATACACCCCCTTAGGGTGGAAATTTGCTACGTGGAGAAGGGTGATGGGTGATTTATATGCTCAAAAGAGTGTGCTCCATTCATTATAACCTTACCTAATTCTATTGTTGTAGCGGGTGAATCAAATCTCTCTCCTAAAAATGGATCATCTTTAATCAACTTCAAAAGATTCTTAGTTAATGATCCATCTTGACCTAATAAACCCGGTTTAAACCCATAATGTTTCTTGTTATCAACCATGAATGGGTAATATAAGTGTGTAAGGTCATGGGTTACTCCTATATTAGCTTCCACTCTACATGGCCTAGATTCTACCACCTTTATCAAGCAACTACCCGGACTATTTATTTTGATCGGTGGATTGGGGCCTAATTCAATTCCAAGATTCACATCTAAAGACGGAAAATTGGGTAAGGTTTTTGGTTGAGGCTCCATTTCATCAAAATTAGTAACTTCCCTAGGACTAAGAGAGAGGTCATGACAACAAGCATCTAAACCTACATTCTCTAGTGGCATTTGGTCCAAAGGTTCTATATCAATCGAGGTTCCTATAGTCTCTTCTACTTCTCCCGGGTAAGTTATAGGTGATGTGTGTTCCTCAAGTGATGGTAGGGCCTGTGGGCTTGGAGTTTCCACCTCATTCTCCATTATATCTAGATCTCCTAAATGTTCATTAGTATGATCTAACCTAAATACACTCCTAAGCATCTCAAATCCTTCTTTGGCCATTTCAAATTCTTGGTCCGATTCATAAGAATTGTTCTCAAAAACTTGACTACTATGTTCTATTTGCCTAAAGGATTTCTCACGGGTGTCATATGTTTTGAAGTCTATCCCACACATGCAACTAAGTATTTCAACTCTAACCGTCTCACAATCTTGTTCGGGTTTAGGTTCCATGTTCTTAAAAACTAGGTCCTTTTTATCATGGTGCCTAAGATCATTCAACTGATGGTTTATGCTTAGGAGGATTTTCTCAAAAAAATTCCAGATCGTCTTACTAAAAGGAGTTGATCCTAACAATGATCGTTGAATAAAAGTCACACAAGCACAAAATTTATCAAATCCATCCAACGTTACACCCGTCTCCTTTTGGATATCTCTAAGATCACTCACAAATTCATTAGAACAATAAAATGCAATCCAATCTGCGAAATTTAATTGTTCCTCATTTATTAATGATTCAAATGCAACTTCACTTGCCATAGCGACAAATGAAAAGGGTTTTACGAACAAAAACACAAAGAAGGGGGATAGACTACAAGGAAGCTAAAAATGAGAAAAAAGCTTACTTGATAGGAATCAAGTAAGGAAACCTAAGCGAGATAGAAATCTAACTAGCTATTCTATTACCCGGCCGTAAAACTTGATAACGCTACAAGCGTCGTTCAGGGTCAAAGGAACTTCCTTTTCGTCGAGCAAGTTTTTCAACACCCTAGGCAGTGAACCTAATCGTTGTAGTGTAGTATTAGGGTAAGCCACGGGAATTGATATCGTTCTCTAGGGGAATAGGAATGCTAGTGAGAAGTTACTACGCTAAGGTTGGGGTTGAGGAAGATTATTTTTTTTATCTTTTTATGTTTTTTAGGAAATGGAAAGGTACGAATCTCGAGGTTTGAGTTGGGGGGGGGGGTTGGTATTTTTACCGATTACTCTACTTATCTAATTATCTAATCTAGTGGGTAGTCTATGTCTAATTATTGTGTGCTCGTATGATGATTTAAAGATGTGTTTACTTAGGTTTTATTACTCCTTAATTATCTCCTATTGATGGTTGAATTGTCACGTACTTATTCTTAATCGCGTTTTGTGTATAAGGTCGTCGGGTATACGTTTATCCCTAACTCTTTGAAACTACCAAAGGTTATTGCCTAAAAAATATCTAGGATTTATAAACTTAACACTAAGGTACTCTTCGGATGGTTTAGCCTACAATGACTCTAGGTAACTATAAGCTAAGGTTCACAAAGATTAATCAAGCATTAACTACACAACGGATGACCTATCGCAATACTAGATCATTAACAATTAAGATAAGAGAAAACCAATCAATATTCAATAATTAAGTTTCATATTCCCTAAGCAAACACACAAGTAAATTAGCCGGATATGCGAAACATGCAAGCATACACACAATTAATTGAAGACATTATATAAGATTACACATGCGACGGCGTCACCCTTTGATTTGTGACGCCGTCGGGTCGCCGTTATTAGGGTTTCGTCTTGGCCACGTTAGTCTTGCGACAACGTCACCTTATGCTTGTGAAGCCGTCCCCTTCAGTCTCTGACGTCGTCTAGATAAAATCTAGGCCGTCTGAGTTGCGACGCCCTACTCTTTTAAAACCTGAAGCCGTCACTTGTAAATGGGCAATTTGGCTACTGAGTCGTCACAAAAGTTGTCCGACGGCGTCGCTAGTTGTGCCTGACGCCGTCCCCTTCAGTTCCAGCAGCCTGAGTATCTCGATTCTTGACTTTGGCCATTTTATTCGTATATTCGCGCCTTTTCGTCCGAATAAGTGTGATTCCAGCATTTTGCCTTCAAGATACCTAAAAAGTGAAAAGGAACGATATTAAGTAATAACGGATACAAAAGTGATCAAATAAGGGCTTAAACGACCCCTCAAAAAGGTACATTTTAAAACCTTATCAATGAGAATAAACAATCAGCAAAAGATATACGACACACAAACAAGCAAACAATTAAGCATGGGTTGCCTCCTACGAAGCGCTTTTCTTTATTTATGAGTCTTGTAGCTAGACTCGAAGTCGTGCCCCTACGTGACTTCATTAGCGTCACCTTCTTCCTCATGACGGTCTTCATTGGGGGGTTCCATGTTGTAGAAGTGCCCTATGATGCACCTCTCTAAAAATCATCTCCTCCCCAATCCGTTCTATATTCCTGTTCTAGTTTCAAACAATCCTTATAGAACTCGAAAATCTTATTCATCACATAATCAACTCCCTTCTCCTTATCTTCCTCATTCCTATAGTAGACCGATAGCTTAAGTTCTTTTTCATCATTTGAAAGTGATGAAAATTTTTTAATCTTAAAGGGCATTTGGTATGCTACATCATCGATCTTATCCTTGAATATCACTATTCCTAACGACGGATCATAAGTCATCCCGGTGTTTTCTATGAAAGGCTTTCCTGGAATGACGTGGGACAAGCTAGGATCTATGGCCGTATTAATATCATCCACAACTATAAAATCCGTAGGAAACGTGAAACTACCTACATAAACGGGAAATCCCTTAATTCTACTAAGAATATTGCAACTAACCCTAGGATTATCGGGATCTTGTCTAGTAGGGATAGGCTTCTTCGTTACCCAATTATAGTAGGTGCTAGTCATGATATTTATTGGGGACTTGCGATCAATGTAGGCCTTTGCCACAAAAAGGTGTCCTATGCAACATGGTATGTTAAGATTCCAAGGGTTCCCAAACTTGATCCTAGGGCTTTTTCTAACGTACATGTGACGGAGGTCTCGTACTAAGTGTGGGTGGCGAGAGATTTCTTCTTCCGTAGGAAATTTATTGAAATAGTCATTGCCTACTTCATCTAATTCCTTGGTAGTTTTATTCCTAGGAGTCTCACTAACCTCAAGTATCGTCTCATTGTTCACTTCGTTATTTGTTCTATTAGGTTTTGCCAAAGTGATGGTATTGACGAATTGAACGTGCTTAGCTAGCTTACTTGGGTCCTTAATCTCTACGCCGGATCTCTGGAATTGAGATATCATTAACCTTCCTATCACTATTGGGCATGGCTTTCAAAATGTTATCTATCTTCCTATCCATCTCGGTTTGTTATTGGTTAAAATGGTCCAAGAGCTTAGCTATTTGAGCTTCTTAGGATGTGACTAAGTGTTGCAACATCCTTTCTATGTCTTGGCTACTAGGACCGTGGGTCCATGGGGAATTAGAGGTAAATTCCTTGGTTTTTCCCCAATTGTATTCGGGTTTACCCTTCCATGCTTCTCGGGCATCATTGAAAGTCCTAGGTCCAGGTGTTGTAGGGTATCTTCCTCCCATTCCATTGATACATGAGGATGCGTAGTCAACGGAAGCTTGTTCGGGGAGTTTTGTGCAAGTGCGAGTGTCATGAGGACCACTACATGGCTCACACAAGGAAGAAACTTTGTTCACTTGGCGTGAAGACTTAGGATTTTCGTAGGAGCTCATTAGAATTTTGACTTGATCTTCAAGCTCAAGCATCCTACAGTCGGAAGATTGTGAGTCAATGGGAGGCAAGGAGATTGCCTTTACGGTTTTGGGCAACTCACGGGGGTCATTCCAACTTTCGTTGTCATAGAGAGCAAGGTCCTCTATTACACCCGACGATTCTTCCGCGGTGAGATCACTAAGTTTTCCACCGGCCGCTTGGTCGATGGATCGCTTAGTGGGGAGGTTGACATGATCATAGAAAAGTTGGACTTGAAGCCAAAGATCAATGCCGTGATGAGGGACTCTATGGAGTAAGTCCTTGAATCGAGTCCATGCTTCATAGAGAGATTCACCTTGACGTTGTTGGAACATCAAGATATCATTCCTAAGCTTAGTAGTTCTTCCCGGTGGGAAAAATTGAGCAAGGAAGCGAGAGGTGAGATCATCCCAACTTGAGATGGAGCCGGCGGGAAGTCGCTCAAGCCAATTACTAGCTTGGTCCCGTAGAGAGAATTGGAAGAGACGCAAATGCGTGGTTTCCCGAGTAGTGGCATCGAGGTCGATGGAATTGAAAATTTTAAGGAAATCCTTAAGATGCTGATTAGGATCTTCAGAACGAAGTCCATGGAATGCACATCTGTTTTGCATCAACTGGATGGTGTCAGATCGAAGGTTCGTAGTTTGGGCTTGGTCGGGAAGATCAATGGTATTCCTATAGCCTAGGTGGCTTGGTCTTGAGTATTCACCAAGAGTACGGGCTCTTGGCGGGTCATTTGGTGGGGGGTTGATGAGTGGGTTATCACCTTCCATAATGAAAACTGATGGGATTACGAACAAAGGTCACGATGAAAGGGGATAGACTACGAGGAAGCTAAAAATGAGAAAAAATCTCACTTGATAGGAATCAAGCAAGGAAACCTAAACGAGGTGGACTCCTAACTAGCTATTCTATTCCCCGGCAGCAGCGCCAAAAACTTGATACGCTTATACAGCGCGTTCGGGGTCAAAGGAAATTCCTTTTCGTCGAGCAAGTTTTTCAACACCCTAGGCAGTGAACCTAATCATTGTAATGTAGTATTAGGGTAAGCCATGGGTATTGATATCGTTCTCTAGGGGAATAGGAATGCTAGTAAGAAGTTACTACGCTAAGGTTGGGGTTGAGGAAGATTATTTTTTATCTTTTTATATTTTTTAGAAAAGGAAAAGTACGAATCTCGGGGTATTGAATTAGGGGGTTGGTATTGCTACCGATTACTCTACTTATCTAATTATCTAGTCCTAAAGTGAGTGTATTCTATGTCTATTATTGTGTGCTCTTATGATAGTTAAAAATGTATTTACTTAGATGTTATTACTCCCTAGTTATCTCCTATTGATGGTTGAATTGTCACATCCTTATTCTTAACGCGTTGTGTTTCTAAAGTCGTAGGGTATGCGTTTATCCGTAACTCTTTGAAGCTACCTAAGGTTAATGACTACGAAATATCTAGGATTCATAAACTTAACACTAAGGTATTCTTTAGATATTTAGCCTACAATTCCGCTAGTCATTATATGCTAATGTTCAACAAAGATTAATCAAGCATTAATTACACAACGAATGACCTATCGTAATACTAAGTCAATCACAATTAAGATTAGAGACAAACAATCAATATTCAATAACTAGGTTTCATATTATCTAAGCAAATACACAAATAAATTAGCCGGACATGGAGAACATGCAAGCATACACACAAACAATTGAAGACATAACCGAATTAATGAATTAAAACACTTATCTTGTTGTAAAATAGGGTATGGAACCCTAAGATACTGTCCAAGACAACCTTGGTTTGGTTTTGGTTTTTACTCTACAAAACTCTCTCTAACTCCCCCTCTAAAAACTGAAAAATTCGGATTCTATATATAGTGTTACATATTGCGACGGCGTCACTCTTTAATTGTGACGCCGTCGAGTTACCATTTTATGGTTTCGTCTTGGCCACGTTAGCCTTCTGACGTCGTCACTTTATGCTTGTGACGCCGTCGCCATCAATCTCTAACACCGTCTGGATCAAATCTAGGCCGTCTGACCTGCGACGCCCTACTCTTTTAAAACCTGATGCCGTCACTTTAAAAATACCAATTTGGCTACTGAGTCGTCACAAAACATGTTGTGACGGTGTCGTGAATATAACCTGACGCCGTCCCCTTCAGTTTCATCAGCTTGAGTGTCTCGATTCTTGACTTTGGCCATTTTCTTCGTATATTCGCACCTTTTCGTCCGAATAAGTGTCATTCCAGCAATTTGCCTTCAAGAGACCTAAAAAGTGAAAAGGAACAAAATTAAGTAATAACGGATACAAAAATGATCAATTAAGGGCTTAAATGACCCCTAAAAAAGGTACCTTTTAAATCCTTATCAGTGCACCAGCCATAGTCAAAACAATAGATCAACACATCCAAATATAAGTGAAAGAAATAAATCAAGGAGTACCAGGGAGTCCGTCAATAACACCAGGAGTTCTTTCTGGACGTTGGTAGCCTGTTAGAGATATGCTTGGACATCCACCAACGAAGCTCTCCAATGTCCTTATTTGATCCTGACGAAACAAACTTTCATCAATCCTGGTGATGATCTTCTTCACATCCCTCTTATCCCTAGAATTCCACCTTTTCTTCGATCCTATGCCTTCATGAATCTCTTTTAACCAATAAGCTAACCCGTCCCTAACCTTCTTTAAAGTATGATCACAAAACTTGTGAAGCTCCTTGTACGCCATGAAGCAATTTCTGTGAAGTTCACTGCGGTAAACGACCCCAAACATTGGTTTCTTGAGAATGGTGTACTGAGCAAGATGGTTGATATCGGGAAGGTCAAGCAGTGGTTTGGTGAGATTGACACGTTTTTGGTATGATTCCACGGCAAGTTGAAGGTCTTCAACACGTTCCTGGATAACGATGCTTCTTATGAATATTAGCAATGACTTGATGTACTGGAGCTAGATGCTTGTGGAGAAATGTCTCATTCACCCTTTTACCTTGGCAAGATACATATATTCAATGTCATTGAGTGACAATCTCGGAAAATCTGCTTCAGAAAAGTCATACTCCTGTTCGTCTTGTTGTTTAACTACGATTTTCTTCAGGAAAGAGTAGTCCCATTTAGAAGACAGGGTAACATGCATGATAGCAACGATCCTTTGGTCACTGAACACTTCCTTATTTGATTTGAGTACCTGGCAGCTTCTGTAGAATATTCTCCTTCTTTCAGGCCAATGATGAATTCCATATAGTACGTCGAGGTCATATTTTACCACATTGTCAACAAATATTTGTGTGACTTCTTCCTCGATGGCCACATTGTTTGAGTAGATTTCTGCCAGGAAAGAGAAGGTGAGTGAGGTAGCGTATTTCTTGCTCACATCGCTACCATGCTGAAGAAATTCTAGGTCATTGTTGAAGAAATACGGTAGGGAATCTTCGGTTGATCATGTCGGCCAATGGTGGGTAGTGGTTTAGTCCAGTCAGTGTAGTAAGGAGCCTTGTCTGGTCTGGTGAAGTCGATATTTGATTCAGGGTTGAGCCAATCAATGTTGTTGGACATGGCTCGTGCAATGTTGTCGAGATGATATTCGACTTCAATTGCACTGTCTGAGCTGTCCTTTAGCAGTTGAAATGCGTCATTCTTGATTCCCCTCAATTCTGCTTTTGTCATCTTCTTCACCTTGAATTTTTCTTGGATAAGCTTGACATGTTCCATAGTTCGACCATCTACCGGTTCTTGGCCTTCCAGTAACTGAGGGGTTGCATCAACAAGCTTTGAAAACCAATCATACTCTTCTGTGTCATCATCATCTAGCCATGACACAACTGAGGTTGACTTTTTCTTCTTTGGCTTCGATGAAGATTCTGGTTGCTTAGTTGATGTAGAGGAGGGAGGTTGTTGTTGGGGTTCAGGATTATCCTCGTCGTCACCACCAGTGTATTCAAAGTGATCACCAGTTTTCTCCGTTGGTGGTGGTGACTCAGTGTCCTGAGGTTTGTCAGTAGAAGGAGGACGTTGTGGAGATCTTCTTGAAGTAGGAGTCCTTTGAGGTGGTGAAGGCATAGAGGAGGATTCGCCAGTTTTCTTTGGACGTTTGGGATCATAATCCTTATTTGCATCATCATCATCTCTTCGTCGTTTAGGCCTTTCAGCTGCCTCTTTACAGGACATCTTGAATTGATATTCTAGCAATGCCTCAAATAATTTAGCATCGTCAGAGGTGAAGGTTCCGACTCGTTGAGACATTTGCGTTACCAGCTTCGATATCAATTCAGCATCGGAGACAACCGCAGGCTAGATGGGATTGATTTGCATATTGACTGGGTGATTTGCATTGTTTGTTTGACCAGAGACATGAGATTTGGATAGAGTTTTCTAGCGAACATTTCTCTTGTAACTCCGGGAACAGTATTGAGAAGAAACTTGTGAGTGTAGTCTCTAATCGTCTTGTTCATTTCACCCTGTACGTCTCTATTGAGAAAATGTTTGATCTGGTCCCTGTCCTCTCCGAGATACTTTATCACATCTTGAAGTAAGTTCACTCTGTCAGCAAGTTGATTTAACTTCTTGTTATCTACGTTGCGTTTCCTTACTTGCTTGACAACTTTGACAATCTTTGTCTTGGCACATGATAACCAAGTGTCGGTAGGTTTCTTCACTGATTTGGATGTGGATCTGGTGGGAGGATCTTTGGATGGTGGTGGTGATGAATGAGATGATGAATTTGATGAGGAAGAGGGATGAGTTGGCTTTGCGTCTTTAAGTGGCTCAGAAGTTCCTTCAGGGTTTTGTTCTAGATTATCTAGAAGATAATAATCAGCTTCCTTTTCAGCTTGAGCCTTTTCTTCAGCCTTTAACCTAGCTTCTTCTTCAGCTTTCTTTAAAGCCTCTTCCTCTTCTCTTTCTTTATCAGCTTGTTCAACGTCTTCATCAATGATCTTTTCATCGTTTTCCTTTTCTTCATCGTCCTCAAAATCAAATATGATTTCATCTTATGTCTGCTATTGTTCAGATTCGTGAGTGGTGGTACTAGTTCCCTTATCGGGTTGATTAACCGCATCGAGAACTGGTGTGGTGAGTGCACCACCACTTGAACTTCCAGGGCCACGAATTTGTTGAAGAGTAAACTCCTTAGCAGCATGTTGTTGCCTGAGATGCTTCAGTGTTTTTCTGTAGTCTTTATCCTCATCCTTTGGTTCTTCATCTGAGCTTTCTTCTTCTTCCCGCTCTTGAACTGGAGTTTTACCCTTATCAGTTTTGGGACTTGGTGGTTTTTCAACTTTTGTTGTATCATCTGTAACAGACTCTGAATATATAACCTCCTCATCCATCTCTGTATCCTCGGAGTCTTCATCCTTTAGTTGAGGTGCAGGTTGAATAATAGGATTGGCAACCTTCGAAGGAACTTTCCTTTTTCGAGAAGGATTCCTCTTTGGATACTTAAGAGTACTTTCAGTGCTTGCAACACTTCCAGCACTGGCCGATCTCCTGGTCCTCTTGACTGATATAGTGGAACATTTCTCATCATTGAATCCAACTTTTCCTGATGTTACTGCTTCTTGATATCGTGAGTACGATTGAAGATTCTTAATATCATCGGTGAGAAGACAGTCTGGCAGTACAACACCTTGTTTCTTAGTTGTTGAGTCTTTGAATCTGACAAAATTTAGAGTAGGCTTAAACAACGCGGAGTGATGGTTGGGGTCATCGAGTCTCAAGGGAATGTCTAAATTATTCTAGAGTATCCTTTGGATCAACAACTTAGTATATCTGATGTAGGGGATCTTAGTGTTAGGCTTCTTGAGGTAAGACATTATGTCTTCCCATATCAGACTTCTTGAAGTCAATGTGCATCATGTTGACCATTCCCCAGAATATATGCAGTTCCATGAGCTTAGGATGCTCATAACCGCTATCACGTCCGTAAGCATTTGGCAATCATGATGTATAATGTTCTCCATGGCTGAGGGATGTTCTTTAGATCGACCGAAGAATGTTTAGTGATGATCCCAGCAGCTTCATCATACCCAATATCTACCAAGAATTGGAGTGTAGCCTCTTCTGATGCAGTGGCAACATATTTAGCAGGCTGAATAGCAGGAAGCAGAAGAATTGCTTTTAAGTCCGCAATAGTGATGGTGACTTGTTTGTTGTTAAGAGTCACCGTAACATCATCTTTAACATCAGCCTTCTTCATAGTGTGCCAGAATTGATGAATGTAGATTTCTGGTACTGTTGCAGAATTGGTGAGCATGTTGTGGTATGGACGAGTCTTAAGAATGTCCACAGCAATACGACATGAAGACTCAGAGCATGTGAAGTTATCAAAGTCCACTTTGAGGTTGTTCTTTCCAATCTTCATAGTGTAACCGTTAAGGAAAATATCTTCCATTGTGAGTATGTTTGGTGCGTTAACGTTTTCCATTGAGACGTCCATATCGTGATCTGAAAGATATTGAGCCAAAAGAACCAGCATATCGAAAGACATTACGTTAGTCAATAGTTGATTACATTGTCCAATTATTGAATATGTTATGTTAATGATTGTTACGAGTCCAAAATCACTTGTTTGTCCAATAGTCCACAGTAGTCGTGATAAGTTTCGTGAGTTTATTAATGTTTGACTTTTAAAGTCCAAATTTTCACTCATTCACTCAACATTTTAACCATTTTAGCTTATTAGTGACATTTTGGATTCGTGATGTTGTGAGTTATTTATTTACAAGTTTGTACACGTAACAATTCATAATTAAATTTAAGGTTCTGGCATAAGCGTAAGAGTGTAAGCTTATGCGTAAACATTAAGTGACCATATGCTTAAGCATAAGCTTATGCGTAGGAACTCTTATTACGCGTAAGAAATATTACGCGTAGGAAAAGAGCTCTTGGCATAAGACTTACTCGTAAGAGTGAACCTTATGCGTAAGACTCAAGTTTACGCATTTCCTTCACAGGATACGCGTAGTCCCCATGTAGATCCTTACGCGTAAGAGTTACGCGTAAGATTTCTCTTACGTGTAACCTTCTACGCGTAAGGAGATCCTTAAGCGTAAAGTTCCAGTTTAACCTTGATTCTAAATTTTTCACGCGTAAAACCTGAAATAAATTTGTCATAACATTTAGATTAACACAGTATTCAATCCCTTTCATTCTCACATGGAATCATAGTCATAAACAGTCACGCGAAGGAATTCCTTAGGCGTAAACTAAAACCCTAGGGTTTCAATTTTTTACGAGTAAGAAATCCAGCCATGGAAATGGCACCAAATAAATTCTAGGATGACTTAGAGTCTATATGAATGTGTTGCAAGAAGTTTTAACATCAAAAACCTCAAAAATAAAAAATCCCTAATTCTAACGATTCTTAAACCCTAATTGTCAATTTCACAATATTCATGTATCTGGGCAAAAATCAAGGGTGTTTTTGGTAAATTTAACATGTAGCAAACGTCATACAACCATCTAATTACCCAGAAATACTTACAATAGAAAACCCCCAATTATCACGCATAAAACCTAATTTTGAAATTGATTAATTGACGTTTCTGGGTTGATTTTTATGTTTGAAATAGTTTTAGAATGATATTAACAATGTATTGACACACTTATTTCAACAACAAACGCCCAAACGTGATTGTATGTTCATATGCATACACGTAGAACATGAAACCACGCCTAGGGTTAAATCTAACCGTTGTTTTTTTCAAACAAATCAAAACCTATGTTTAGAATATAACCAAGAATCATTAACCACTTACAAATTTGAGGTTTATATAACGGATTTGAAGATTGAATCTTAGGCGTAGGATATGTTAGTTGGAAAATTTAATGTATGAATTTAATGATTTAGAAAATTAGGTGGAGTGGTTTTGATAAAATAAGTTTAAACTTTTAGCAACTTTGGTCCCTCCACCTTAACCCTTCTCATCCATAGCCCATATTTTCCATTTAGGTTAAGTATGAAGTGTAAGTTTGGAAAGAAACATGACAACACTCCCCCTCGACTTTAAAAATATTGAAATTTTATAAATTTGAGTCCGAGGAGTGTCAAGAAACAAGAAACGAGTCCACCACTATCAAAGATGCAATCAGTAAATGATAACATGCAAGTACAAGTTTTATGGAACATAAAATATTTACTTTCTCCCCCTCAACACTTGTTCAGGAAGATTTTGAAAATTTTGATAGAACAAAATGCTGACGGAAGTTTTGTACTTACCATGTTGAAATAAATTTAGATAGAAGAATATTTTTGTATTTTTATAAGATTTTATATTTTTCTATTTTGTTTTTATTAAATATTTACAAAAGAGGTTTTGGTGTTTGACTGGTTTTAAGAATGTGTCAAAAGTTCATCCAGTTCCTCTGGAGTCAAACACCTCATACCAATCCGGTGTACCAATTCAGTAAACCTAGCAGGAGCTAAGGCTTTGGTCAGAAGGTCTGCCATTTGGTGTTCAGTTCCCACAAAATATAATTCAACGGCACCCTTTTCTACGTGGTACTTGATGAAATGATATCGAAGATCGATGTGCTTTGATTTTGAATGTTGAACTGAGTTGCATGAGATCGCAATTACACTTCTGTTGTCACAGTACATCAGAATTCTGTCAAATATGTACCCATAGTCTTTGAGTTGTGTTCTCATCCAGATGACTTGAGCACAACAGACCGACATGGCTACATATTCAGCTTCAGTCGATCACAGTGACGTGCAATCTTGTTTCTTCGACTGCCATGATACTAATTTGCCACCAAGGAATTGTAGAGCCCCTGAAGTACTTTTCCGTGAATCTAGGCAACTTGCATGATCAGCATCTGAAAAGGCTATTAGTTTAAAACCAGAATCCTTCGGATACCAGATCCCCAAATTAATGGTTCCCTTGATGTATCGGAGGATTCTTTTAGCCTCAGAGAGGTGTTTCTCAGTTGGTCGCGACTGATAACGGGAGCATAAATATACAGCAAATACTATGTCAGGTCTACTGGCTATTAGATACATGAGAGACCCAATAATACTTTGGTATTTGGTAGGGTCAACCAATTTCTGAATCTCTACCCGTCCATTGTTGACAACAGCCTGATTTCTAGTGTTTGAGGAGGTTCGAATGCAATTGTTGGATTTGTTAGCAAATCTTCCGAAGGCTCTAGCAATCATTACAAATCCTTGGTTCAATGCATCGAAGGCTTCATCATCCTCAGTTGATTCACTGTAAAGAGCTTGATCATTGTTGTTGTTGTATGGAACAATTTGAGTTTCTTGTGATTGACGTGATGGATCATATGGTGTAAGCTGAGCAGTTTGTGGTGGATAATTTGTGAAAACAATTGATAAAGTTGGGAATTGAGGATAACATGCTTGAGCCCTCAAAGCAAGAGTTTGATTATCCGGGAGTGAAGGTGAAGCTGGGACTCCACGGATGATTATGTCTTTGTCGACTTCCTTTTGGTGATGCTTCAAATAGTCGTACAACAATCCGTAAGTGGCTTGATGAAGATTCTTCGCTTGACGGATGAATATAACATACTTCTCCCAGTCAGGACCAAGACAGCTTAGAAACTTTGTATTGATTGCAATCCTTGGCATAATGATATTATGTTTATCCAAGTCATTGATGATATCTGAGAAACGATGATAGTATGCCTCTAAGGATTCTCCTGGTAAAATCATGAAGTTTTCATATGCTAAGTAAATCTTGGATTCCATATCTTCCTGATTTAGTTCAGTTCTTTCCATGAGAAGATGAATGTGTTCCCACATTGCCTTAGCAGTCTTCTGAGCATCAACACTACGAAGTATTGGATTGGGTAAACCCAAAATGATATATTGCATTGCCATTTCATCACATTCTAAGTGAAGAATTTGATCAGTTGTAAGTTGATCAATACCAACAACATTGGTCATATCATCTCTTGGTGGATTTGCAGTTGGATCTCCGGGTACAGTGACAGTAGGCATTTGAAACGGACCTTCAAGAATGACTTTCTTTTGAAACATTCCATGTGGCTTCTTGAGATCACAAAACCTAAAGTACCTTATCACCCATTGATCTTAGTTCTTAGGAGTGAGCATTGGAGGTCTATCAAGGGATCCTGCTTCATGAATGGATTGTTGGCTAGTTAAAGCTTCACACATCTTTGCAAACCACAAAGGTTCCTTTTGTGTTGTAGCATTCATAGCATACTTAGCTGGATACTGATACTGAGAATAGTTATGAGGTTGAACTTGTTGACGAGGATTAGGTTGTGGGTTCTGTGGTGGAAGAGATTGTGCTCCTTGAGGAAAGTACACTTGAGATGGTTGTTGGAATTGATGTTGATGAAATTGTTGATAGTATTGTTGTTGTTGTTGTTGATTAGGTTATTGAGAGTACTCATGAGGAAAGTAGTTAGAATATGATGGTTGAGACATCTTGAAACTTGTGTTGATGATGGATCTTTGTAGTCGAATGAAACTTTGTTGATGAAGTAACCTTATGCGTAGAAAACCAGCTTATGCAAAGAAGATACCTTATGCGTAGAAATACCACCTTACGCGTAGGAATAGCTTACACGTAAACTTGAGAAACACTTAGCTTAGGCGTAAACCAAAGGCTTAGTAGTAGAATCCTTATGCGTAAGATTAGCTTATGCATAAGACAAGCTTAGGCATAAGAAAATGATTAGGCGTAAAGAATTCTACGCGTAAGTGATTAGCTTAGGCGCAAAACTAGGTATTTGCACAAAAAATCCTTTACACTTATACCAGTGTAGAGGATATCCAAAGTCAACGTGTTTTCAGGCTTATCCAAGCAAGAAAACACTGAGTAAACCAATATCACTGAAGATCAAGCAATGAGAAGCTTACGCGTAGACTTTGAAGCTTACGTGTAAGTTTAGGGTTTTGCTATGCGTAGAAAAGACCAACTTTCACCAAACTGATTTTTTAAGCACAAAAACGTTTAGAAACCAGATTTTTATGATGAAAAAGCTTCAATATCACCAAAATAACACAAAAGTGTGAAACTTGAAGATTCAAAACACTTATTCACCTTATGCGTAGAAATGACTACACGAATGAAACCAAGCTCTAAACCAATGAAACACACGTAAAGTGTTCGGATATGAAAGTGCTGAACAGTTAAAGTACTGAAGATTAACAAAGTACTGTAAAAGACAAAGCGCTGGAAAAAGTCAAAGAGTCAAAGTACTGCTAAAGATAAAGTCAAAGTACTGCACACGAAGTCAAAGTACTGCAAGATTAAAGAACTGTTTTATTCGTTTATAGAAAGTCTTGTAATTCTAGAATATTCTATATTAGATTACTTGTCATACAAGGATACAAATTGTAAATCGTTTAGGGTTATCCTTGAGTCTATAAAAGGACCCCTAGATTGATATTAGATATATGCGACATTATTAGAGTTTTAGAGAGAAGTTCGATTTTATTAGAGTTGTTGAAGTATTTGCATAATAAACAGAGTTAGTGTTATTAATAAAATCGTTTAAAGTTAAAGTTATTCTTCTTAGCTTTGTTAAGTAAATTCCACATACTTAATAGAGTTTGCTCAGTGTTTCTTTGTTAATAACTTAGGATTTATCCGAGGTTATTAAACCTTAACAAGCTATTTAAGTTAGTTTGGTTAGAGTACATCGATCCAACAAGTGGTATCAGAGCTTGTGTGGAAACTCTGACTAAGAAGAAACCGTAATACCTAAAGATGTCGACTGATTCTATTCCACCACCTTCCATCACCTCAATGAGGATTCATGTCATCAAGAAGGGCGAATATGACCTATGGTGTATGAAGATGAGGCAGTACATTGCCATTACAGACCAAGCACTATGAAATGTAATTGTCAATGGTAATGAAGTACTTCCAGACCCTGTGGAGATTGCTGGACAACCTAAACCACCCAAACCAGTCTTACCAGCAGCTACCATAAGGAATCAAGAGAAGGCGCTTAACATACTCTTATCCGCTATACCGATGGACATCTACTGTAGTTTCATGATGCTAAAGATGCAAAGCAGCTCTGGGCTGCTCTCAAGACAAGATTTGGAGGGAATGAAGCTTCTAAGAAGATGCACAGAAATCTGCTGAAGCAACAGTTTGAAACTTTCACTGTTGGTGAAAGAGAGAGTCTTGATGCTGCATATGATAGATTTCAAAATCTCCTCAACATGTTGGAGTTATACAAGGCAGAAGTTTCAGTTGAAGATGCTAATCTCAAGTTCTTAAGGAGTCTGCGATCATCATGGCATGTGATAGCTACAATGATCAGAGGACAACCATGTTTGGATGTTATGGACTTTGATGATCTCTACAATCATCTAAAGGTGTATGAGCATGAGATGAATGGTCAAACCAGTTCCAAATCTCACAGTATTGCTTTTCTGTCATCTGAAAAGAAGGGCAGTACTTCCACCAAAAGTACTGTTTCTCCTCAAAGTACTGTTGCTCAAAGTACTGCTGTTTACACATCTCCTCAGCAAGTCCCACAAACTACTACCATGCACTCAGATGAAGTTATGTGCTCTTTCTTTGCACAACAAGCTTCTTTACCTGTAATTTATGAAGAAGATCTCTCCCAGATTGAAGAGGATGCTTTAGAAGAAATTGATATCAGGTGGCAAGTTGCTTTGATCACTGCAAGGATCAAGAAGTACATGAAGAAAATAGGAAAGAGCATTGACTTCAAACCAAAACAGGGAATCACTTTTGACAAATCCAAAATTGAATGCTTTAATTGTCAAAAGACTGGACACTTTGCTAGGGAGTGCAAGTTTGCTAAGTATCAAGCAAACAGGTTAACTGAGAAACCAAAGCTGGAGCTAAAAGAAATTCCTATTACTGAAACAAAGGCTTTGGTTGCTCAAGAGAATTTATCAGAGGTTGACTGGAGTGAAGAGTTTGATGATGAACCTGACTTATCTGTATGGCGCAGTGGAAGAAGCGTTGAAGATTCAGTGGAAGAATTGACCGAGCACCGCTTTGATGAGGAAGCTGATCATGCTTTATTTTTGGAATCCGGAGATGGTTATGGAGGATTTGATTGGAGCTTGGAGTATGAAGATGATCACATGTTTCTACTTGCAATGGTGTCTACTTCACCAAGTTCATCTCCTATCTCTGAGGTATGCTCAAATTGTCATGATTTCTATCAAAAATTGTTAAAAAGTTATGTGATTGAAAGAGATAATTGTGTTAAGGCTAGGTCTGAGGTAGCTGGTTATCAAATAACCTTAGAGTCAATGGAAGCCAAAATATTAACACATGAAAATAATGAAATGGCTTGGGCTGAAAAGTATGCACAACAGGACTATCAGTTAAAACTAAGTGAATGGAAACTAAATGGAAAAATTTCTGAAATTGAGAAATTAACTAAGGAAAGAGATTATTTGTTAGCAAAGTTTGATGCCTGGAAAGAATCTGGTCTGTCACATGTTACTTATGTTCAAAAACAGAGAAGAGCATATATTAGAACTGGCTTAGGTTTTGGTATGGACTTTGATAACATAGAAGAGAATCAATCTGATGATAACCTAGAGGATATAACTACTAGTGATGATGAACTCATTAATTATGTAGATACATCTAGTAATGAGGATTCAATTAGTGAACCACCTCCTGAGTATAAGAAAGACAATGGTTATCATGCAGTTCCCCATCCTACTGGAAGTCATCAACCCTCTAGGCCTGATGTTTCACGTTTTGGTGTAGACAGTCTAGAATTTAGGAAAAAGCTAGTTGGTCAATCTAGGTATGAAACCCCCAAAGAAACTATTGAAAATAATGTTCAAAGTCAAGCAGTACCTTCAACTCAAAGTACTGCTCCACAAGCAGAACCTTCGGGAAAACCTTCTCAAAACAGTACTGCTAAACCTTTTTGGTATAACTTTGGTCAAAACAAGTTTCATCATTCACCTAGAAGGAATAATAATTTTGGTCATAGACATAGAAGAAGTCACTTTGGGAGTATGGGTCAAAAATTTTGTTTTGTGTGTTTTAGTCCTAATCATTTAATCAAGGATTGTGAACATCACTCAGAATACCTTAGAAAATTTCCAAAGAACAGGTCTGCCAACCACAAACCTAGAGAGACCAAACCAGTCTGGAATAATTCAAATAGGGTCAATCACAGGAATTTTTCACCAGACCACAGGTACCCACACCAGAGAAGACCCTTTTCAAAACCTTTAGTATCCTTCAGTACTTTCCAAAGTACTGCTCAGCCAAGAACAATACTTTCTCAAAGTACTGCTAAGTCAAAACAAGATACTGATCACACTTTTTGGAATAGGAACCCTAGAAGATCTCATTACTATCAACCTCGAAGGTACTACAATTCACATAGGGGATCTAGATCACAGGAACCAAGTGTTAAAACAGAATGGGTTAAGAGGGAAAGTACTGATGAGGGACAAATAGTACTTTCAACAAAAAGTGAATCAGATGTTTTTGTGATACAAGAAAAAGAGAATGAACTTGTAAAAGAGAATTGTGCTGAAAAACCAGAAAGTTTTGAAAATCCACATGCTAAAAATCAAAAGATAATTCTGTATCATGTTTTGAAAAACAGTGGAAATTACATACTCAAAGAATTTGAGTTTGTAACTCCACAAGGGGAACACAAGTCAGTAATGGATTGGGTTCCTAAAAGTCACTAACTCTTTTATCTTTGTACACGGCAACCCAGAAGAGGATCTTAAAGATCATCTTATTGTGGATAGTGGTTGCTCTGGAAGTATGACAGGAGACAAAGAGATTCTGCCTGATTTTAGATCTATTGGTGGAGGAAGAGTTGCATTTGGGAATGATCCCAATGGAGGAAGGATTACTGGAAAAGGAACTATCAAAGCAGGGCGTATAGATTTTGAGAATGTTAGATATGTGAAGGAGCTCAAGTTTAACTTATTATTAGTCTCTCAAATCTGTGATAAAAAGCATCCTGTGTTATTCACTGACACAGAATGTCTCATCGTCTCTCCTGAATTCAAGTCTGTTGATGATGACTTGGTAGTTCTTAGAGTACCAAGAACAAATGATGTGTATAGTTTAGACATGAAGAGTCTACATTCTTTTGGAAGAGCCACATGTTTGGTGGCCAAAGCAACATCTGAAGAAGCACATCAGTGGCATAGAAGATTGGGCCATGTTAATTTCAAGAATATCAACAAACTGGTCAAAGGCAATTTAGTTAGAGGTTTACCTTCAAAGACTTACAGGAATGATCACTCCTGTTTGGCATGCATGAAGGGTAAACAACACAAAGCTTCATGCAAGAAGCTTGAGGAGAGGACTATTAGAGAACCTTTGGAGCTATTACATATGGATTTGTTTGGACCTGTTTCTGTGGCAAGTTTAAACAAGAAAAAGTACTGCTTAGTTGTAAAGATGATTGCAGTAGATTCAGTTGGGTATTTTTCTTGGGATTTAAAGATGATACTTTTGATGCTATTCAGAAACTCATAATAGCACTTGAAAACCAATTGAGACTCAAGGTTAGAGGTATTAGATGTGACAATGGGACTGAATTCAAGAACAAGCTTATGGATGAATTTTGTGCAAACAAAGGAATCAAGAGAGAGTTCAGTATTAAAAGAACACCACAAAGAAAATGGTGTTGCGAGAAAGGAAGAATAGGACTTTGATTGAAGCGCCGAACAATGCTAGCAGATTCACAACTACCTATTCAATTATGGGTCTGTAAGTACTGCTTGCTATGTACTTAACAGTATCAGTTCGCCACTAAACCACAGATGAAGACACCTTATGAGTTGCTGATGGGCAATAAACCCAACATTCGTTTTATGAAGCCTTTTGGATGCCCTCTTACTATTTTGAATACTATTGATAATCTGGGTAAGTTTGATGGCAAATCAGAAGAAGGATATTTATTGGGTTATTGTACCAACAGTAAGGGCTTTAGAGTGTACAACAGAGTCACTAAGAGGGTTCAAGATTGTCTTCATGTTTAGTTTTTAGAAGATCAAAATAATGAAAAAGGTAAAGGTCCTGATCGGATGTTTGATCTTGAAGTTTTAACTCCTTCCATGAACTATGTACCTGTTAGAGAAGAAAATCAACCTGTGCATAATGGAGAAGATTTACAATATGTTGTTCATGGAGTTAATATTAGACCAGATGCTGTTCCTGATGAAGATCCTGTTAGTCCAAAGCAAAGTACTGATGTTCCAAAACAAAGTACTGATGAACCAAAATCCTCATTGTCTGCTGAGGATCAATCTATTCAAGAAGAACTTAATCAGTTGCTTCTTCAAGATGTTTTAGCACATTCTTACACTGGTGATCAAAGAAGAGCTTATGAAGAGGCAAAGAAGAAGAACACGTCTGCAGAGTACTCTAACAGTACTTTGGATAGTACTTTCGAACAAAGTACTGCTGCACCAGTTACCAGTACTTTGGATGATTTGGATGATCCTACCATGCCTGGATTAGAAGAAACTGATGATGAATTTGAAGAGGAAGGTATTTTCTTAGATTCCAATGAAGATGCTGATTTTACTAATTTGGAAGATACTTATGGAGTTCCACAGTCTCCAAACTTAAGAATTCATAAGAATCATCCTACTGATCAAATCATTGGTCCTTCTACTTCTGGAGTGATGACTAGACATAGAGCTAAGACTTTTTCTAAACCTCATAATGCTTTACTTAGCTTTGTGTATAAACAAAACAGGCTGAATCATAAGGACCATCAAACCTGCCTATTTACTTGTTTTATCTCTCAAGAGGAACCCAAGAATATTGCTCAAGCATTAACTAAAGAAAGTTGGGTAGAAGCTATGCAGGAAGAACTTCTTCAATTTAAACTTCAAGAAGTTTGGGTTTTATGTGATCTTCTAGATGGGGAGAGAGTTATTGGAACCAGATGGGTTTTCAGAGTCAAGAGAGATGAAAGAGGTAATGTCATCAAAAATAAGGCAAGACTAGTTGCACAAGGCTACAGACAAGAAGAAGGAGTAGATTATGATGAAGTGTTTGCTCCTGTAGCAAGGATAGAAGCAATTAGAATCTTTCTTGCTTTTGCTTCTTATATGGGATTTCAGGTTTACCAGATGGATGTCAAGAGTGCTTTTCTTTATGGCACTATTACAGAAGAAGTTTATGTGAAGCAACCTCCTAGTTTTGAAGATCCTAAACATCCTAACAAAGTCTACAAAGTTGTCAAAGCTCTTTATGGCTTACATCAAGCACCAAGAGCCTGGTATGAAAGGCTCTCTACATTCTTATTGCAACATGGCTACAGAAGGGGGGCTATTGACAAGACTTTGTTTATCAAGAGAGACAAGAAGGATATCATGTTAGTTCAAGTCTATGTTGATGATATCATATTTGGAGCTACCAAACAGTCCATGGTTAAGGAGTTTGAGCAGCTAATGCAGAAGGAATTTCAAATGAGTTCAATTGGTGAGTTAACATTCTTTTTAGGACTTCAAGTTAAGCAGTCAAAGGAAGGAATTTTCATAAGTCAAGACAAGTATGTTACTGACATACTTAAGAAGTTCAATTTTGATGACATGAAGCCTGTTACTACACCTATTAAATCAATTAACTCATTGGGCAAGGATGAAGATGGACAACCAGTTGAAGTCAAGTTATACAGATCAATGATTGGCTGTCTTATGTATCTTATTGCATCAAGGCCTGATATCATGTTTGTAGTTTGTTTATGTGCAAGATATCAAGTCTCACCAAAGATTTCTCACATGAATGCAGTGAAGATAATTTTTAGTTATTTGAAACAACAACCTAAGTTGGGGTTGTGGTATCCAAAGGGATTCACCTTTTCACTTGGAAGCTTTCTCAGATAGTGATTATGCGGTGACAACTATGACAGAATATCAACCACGGGTGGATGCCAATATCTTGGAAGAAGATTAGTTTCATGGCAGTGTAAAAAGCAAACTATTGCAACAACATCATCAACTGAAGCATAATATGTGGCTACTGCAAGCTGTTGTGGACAAGTTTTGTGGATGCAGAATCATCTCTTGGATTATGGTTTTAATTTCAAAAATACTCCCATCAATATTGATAATGAGAGTACTATTTGTATTGTGAAGAATCCAGTTTGTCATCCCAAGACCAAGCACATACAGATTAGGCATCACTTTATCAGAGATTGCTATGAGCACAGGCTCATTAATGTGGTTAAAGTTCACACGGATGATAATGTAGCTGACTTACTCACCAAAGGCTTTGATGTTTCAAGATTCAATCACTTGGTGGTGAGCATTGGCATGATTAACTACTGAGCTACATTTAAGGGGATGACTATTTAGTGTTAGTATAGTCCTATGAATTGCTTGAGGGGAGGATATTGATGTGATACAGAGGAATTTGGAAAAGTACTTGTTTTTATAAAAGTATCAAGGCTTGCGTGCAAGTATCTTGCATCTCAAAGTGTTGCATCTCAGAAGTGCGCATCAAGTACTGGTTGCTTCCCCAAGTACTCAAGTTCAAGAAGATGTTGCAGTTTCACCTTCTCCATCCCAACAAAGATATGTTCCTGATTCTCAACCAGAGGAACATTCACCAGTTCAAGGAGATGATTCATATACTATCTCACCTGAAGGTTTAACATTGGATAATTATGTTTTGACAAGGGAGTTGGTCAAGTTGAAAAAAAGACTCGAGGCTCAAGCTAAAGCAGTATTAAGAAATTAAAGCTCAAGTTTAGAAGACTCAAAAATTTTGTCGGCCCTTAGTTCAACATCATCTATATGGGTCAAATCTAAAAAGAATCAAAGAAAAGACAGTCTAGGAAAACCAAACGCCAAAAGGTTCATAAACAATCTTCTGTCCAATTGGGGAGGAATTTAAAAGAAAAGAATTTGAAAGAAGATGTTGTTAAGGAGACAGAACCTCAAGGTACTGAAGAGCATGTTATCATTGAAAGTCTTGAAGAAGAAAGGAAGATCAAGGTCTTGAACAACAAAGTACTGCTTTTCAACAACAAGGATCCTACAGATAAGAGTTAGTTACTGCAACAGTATTAGATTTTGAAGAAGAAGCTGGTCCTTCAACAACTGTACATGAAGAAGCTGTTGGTCCTTCAAATTTGTTATACCAGAGGATGCTGATACACTCAAACCTATACATACTGCAAGTGATGATGACACAATTCTTTGAGATCTTACAAGATTTATCAAGACCAAGGGGTGTTAACATTCCAGGAGTACAAGATGAAGAACAATCAAGAGTATCTCAACCTGATATTGATCCAAAAGTTAAAGGTAAGGGCAAATTGATAGAGAAAAGGAAGAGGAAGAAACCAACTTTAGCACATATAAGAGCTGCTCATGATGATTTGAATGAACAAGCAGCTAGAAAGCTTCAAGAAGAATTAAATGCTAAAGATAGAGAAGCTAAGGAAGCTGAAGAAGCTCAGAATAGAGAAGCAGCTAAGAAGTTACAAGAGGAATTGAATGCTAAAGTTGATGAATTATTAGAGACACCTATTCCTGTTAGATTCTTACCAAGAAGACCAAATAGAGCTAAAGACAGAAATGCAATGATGGCTTACTTAAAAAGTCAAGGGTATAAAGGATTGCAGAGGTTTACTTATTTTGAGATGAAACGATTGTATGATGCTGCTAGGGAAGCTTATAAGAAAAGTGTTGAAAGCATCAAAGATTTTAGAGATGAAGCTACATGGAAAGAAGCAGAAACAAAGAAGAGTTTAAAAAGAAAAAGAAAAACTGAAGTTAAAGATGTTCAGTTCTCTAAGAAAGAAAAAGTTGAGCTAAGATCTGAGACTAGGGATGAATTAAGAAATTATCTAAGGATAGTGGATTTTGAGTATTCTAAGGAAGATGCTTTGATATGAAGATGAACAGATCTCAGATTATTGCTTTTGAAGTTGTGGAATCTAAAGATGGAAGGTATCTGATGTTTCATAGAGAAGATGAAAGCTTTAGAGTGTTTAACAGACTATGGGATTTATTGCATATCATAGATAGAGTGGATCTATTCTATTTATATCATGTGGTAAAAATTTACTTTGAACATCATCCATCAGAAGGATATGGTTTAGTTTTACTTGGAGATCTCATAACTGCATGGGAAACTGAAGAACAAAGCACTGATGACATTTGGAAGAATCAAGAGAATTGGGAAATTGTTTGCTGGAGATTCTTTGAAGAATCTG
>OU343219.1:4215020-4296444 GCA_910596185.1 Chrysanthemum makinoi
ATGAAGAATCTTCATCCAACCATCCCCGATACCTTCAGATACTAAGTATACTCGCCCGTGATATTTTACTTCAACCTCAAATAACTAATAGTGAATTAACGCCTTTGTCACATCTTCTAGTTAAAAGCTCAAATCTATCCTCCTTTGACGTTTTGAGTGAACTATGATAATGGTTTTCATCCCGACCATGGTTTAAAGCTCATAACCCCGTAAAACCATGTAATAACCAAACTGTCATGATGAAAATCCAACCACACATCCAATTCATGAAGTACACCCTTTTATTTCTTCTTCGAAACAGAAACCGTAGCTCTAGCATCAAATAAGATCCCAAAATACACTTTCCTTTCTCCAGGATGAATCCAACATTACAGGATTTTACAATTTTATGGTTTAAACCGAGAAATAGTTTCTTTCGCGGGATTTTACAAAACCAAGAATAAACCGTAAGGTAGATCCGGAAATGCACTTTACAATTACCAGGATGTTTCCATTGTCACGGGATTTTACAAGTCTATGATTTAAACCGAGAAATAGATTCTTTCGTGGGATTTTACAAAATCAAGACAAAACCGTAAACAATGTCAGCTTGAAAGTGTTATGACAAATTAGGTTATGGTGAATATCTTTTTTAGGGGAACATGCAGTGGTTCTTCAACGATTCATCTCTACCATCAACAATTCTTAACCCATATGTAGACAACTTCACAAACCATACTAAGTCAAGTAGTATATACTACTTCCCCCTGGAGGTTGACCGTAACACATCAAAGTACACGTTTCTCCCCCATGATGGTTTCAAACTTTTGGAAGCATCATAACGTGTACAACTATTTGCACGATAAGTTCTTGTCATAAGCAAACATCTTGAAAAATTATGACTGACCCTGACAAATTTTTAGAAAGATTTTGCTTAGACTGTGAATTATCATTGACATTTTGTGGCGTCGAATATCACATGGGAATTGCTGAAAATGAATCTCCATTGATTAAACGGCTAATAGTAATGACCACACAAGAAGATAACCCGAAACGGTTAATATCTCATACGTAATACCATGCAAAAAAAAAACTCCGTAGCCATTTTTCCAGATTGTCGCTCAAGCCGTGAATTTTGTATCCTTCCGAGAAACTTGTCATACCAAAATACCAACTTTGATTAACAATGTGACAAAATTTGTATCCAAAATTTTTGAGAAAAACATTTGGATAAAAATTATCTTAATCCGTTAAATCCAACACGTTGACCAATCCACATAAACATTGAGGCATTTGTAAGAATAATCCCATTTCATATGTCAGCCCATTCCTCGTACACTCAATATCGGCCCATGTGGATATTTAAAAAAAAACCGATCTAGCTAGATTAAAGCCCAAGAGATAAAACATGTGATCCAAATCAAACTATCCCTAACTATCCTGGTATTTAACCACATATCTCACACAACAGTCATACCTTAATAATGTTAACCCTAATCCTTCTCTCTCATAAACTACGCCTACCACATTCTCCAAACAAAAACAAATTTGATAAACTTACTCATCTCATTATCAAACTCATCTAATCTCAGATTCATCAACTATCTACCATCAAACTGAAAAAACTCATCTTCGAATCTCACAAACTCACCCACGAAGAATGAAGGCTGAATCTTTAACACACTACAAACAGACCCAAAACTGTTCCTTAAGCTTCTACTCAATCTGAACCACGAGTTGATGTTAACGGCTTCAAGATCTCAAGAGAGGTCTTGGGTAGGTTTGATTGTAATTGTAGTTCGTTTGAGGTTGAGAAACGAAACATAAAAAATGATTGATAACATTCTTGTTATTAATCTTTTTCTATCTTAGTTTCGAATATTAATTAGAAGCAAAGCTTCAATAGGATCAGTGATGAAAAAGATTCAATCAAGACAATCTTTTAAAGGTTGTATAAAAGGATTGAGTTCAAACTGAGATCTTTGTTTGTTATTTTATTTATTTTATTTTTTTTATTTTTTTGTAGCGATGAGACGAAGAGTAGATGGGATTGTGATTGACATTGATTGGTTAGGATAGATTTGAGGTTGTTGTTGGAGATGATTTAATATTCAGTCGATATCTTTGAAGGACTGATGAAGTTGAATACTTTGGTCAAGTGGTGTTGGTATAATGGTATTTAGTTTTGAGGTCATGGTCTTGTTTAGTCATTCTTCTTCTTCCTTTCTGTACTTAAACCGTAGTCCTATATTGACACAGTCAAGTCGCTAGATTTGCTAAACACAGTCAAGTCGCTACTAATGCTTTTGAGTCAAATCTCTAACATTTATTAGACAAGTCGCTAACTTTTTTTAGTCACAATTTGCTAACCTGTTAAGTAACAAGTCGCTATACGAATTTGTCAAGTCGCTACATCTTTTTCATTTCAACCACAAGTCGCTACTCTTGACAAGTCGCTATAACAGCTGTTGACTCAATAGTCAACAACTCGCCTCCTTTATAAGGTTAAGTCGCCTTCTTTTATTTTCAGTTAACAGCTCGCTATGAAGAAACATAAAAAACTCGCTAGCAAGAAAAACAGCAAGATTTGACCATTTAAATTTTTTTCGGCGATGTTTCCGACCATTTTCCGACCATATTCATACATAGCCCAGAAAACTGCATAAAGGATACACCTTTATTGACCCATTTTGACCATGGTAAAGACAACACAAGTTTCACGGATAAGGTGACAAAAAGTCTAAAAGGATAAATCTGTTTGGACAAAAATACTTGACACAAAACAGATTGTATACATGAATAAGGAAGAGACTTTTTGGACCAATAAAGAATACATCAAAAGTTGTTTTAAAAACTGATATAACTAAAAGGTAGACAGATTCGAACCACAAAAATCAGTTATATAAAATCAGACAACAAAGTTAAATAAAATCAGTTAAAACAAGATTCGAACCACAAAAATCATCAAAACACAAAAACCTTGGCTCTAGTACCATTTGTAAGATCGAAATATTTATTGTGTTGATGATTCGGGTGGTCTTGGATGATGAAAATACATGTTAGCCATTTAGAGAGAAAAAGTAGAGAGATGGGTGTTCTAGTTAGAGACTTGCTTTGTAAATTATCAAATGTTAGATTGAGAAGCACCACCCCTTCCATGGATGGAGGGGGTATTTATAGTTACAAGACATAACGACCTCCTATCGGCCTGTGGATCAGGTATACAGTGGATAAATACCCGTCCTTCCTCCACGGTGTTACAATAAACTAAACTACGCTACAAACTAACTAATTAACTACTTAATAACGTAAATAACTACAAGTCTATGAGCTAACATATGCTAGACTATAATTGGGGTGACCGACACTTTCTCATGGAATTTCCAATTCCTAACAATCTCCCCCTAAGGGAGGTCACCCCATGAAATACATTTTGCTTCCTAGCATTCTATCTTTGACTTCGTTCTTGAGCTCGTAGACTTGAATTCATCACTTCCGCAATCTTTGTGCATTATTAGCGATTCTTTAAAGTCCGCATTGATTTGTACTTTTGTCACACCCCCAAATTACCTGTTTTGCAGCGGAATGGAATTCCTGTGGATTGACTGTCATAGCATCACAGTTACAGATATATTGAACGACCTAAAGTGTCGTTTGGAAAACACATCGTTTGATTTAATAAAAACATTCAGAGTTACAAAGATAGGTCCCAAATGAAAATCAACTTGTGCGGAAATAAATTTGTTACAAGCCAAACGATGTTTTAAAATGCATAAATCCCATGTGTGACGCGTCGTCACCACGACTCTATGATAAGTCCACATGCATGCCATGAAGTGAATGCCTTAGATACCTGAGATAAAACATGCTAAAAAGTGTCAACACAAAGGTTGAGTGAGTTCATAGAGTTTGCGTTGAAATGTAAAGCCTTTCAAAATCGTTTATGCAGCAAAGGCATTGCAAATCCACTCAGTTCCAAGTTCTGCCCATACAAAACTTGCAACCTGTGTGTTTACAACCCATTGCCAAAATATGTATAGTTTATGTTCAAATGCATGATGTCAAATGAATTCACATAATAGTACATTACTTAATCTAACAATATTCAATCGATATAACACATATGAGTGTTGTTTCAAATAATACCAAGACATTTAGCTCAATAATTATCCCAAGACATTTAGCTCAATGATTATCCCAAGACATTTAGCTCAATGATTATCCCAAGACCTTTAGCTCAATGATTATCCCAAGACCTTTAGCTCAATGATTATCCCAAGACATTTAGCTCAATGATAATACCAAGACCTTTAGCTCAATAATAATAATACCAAGACATTTAGTTCAATGATTTATGATATAGAATATGACTAAACATTCAATTCAGATAAACATATAGTTGCAAATAATCATGAATGTCATAAAAGTAGTTGAGCATGTATCTCCCCCCAAGAGTTTAATAAAAGCATTAAAACAATTGAAAATGGGGCTATGGAACTCACCTGTTGCAATGATTATAATGACAAAAGTGGATACACCGAAATGTAGCGTGAATCTCTAAACTTGACCTATTATGAATGATATGATATGTAATAAGTCATGATGTAATGTTACGCATGCAATTCGGATGATATCTATACCACTTATGAATTTTTGAAAATAATATTTCTCATCGAGAAATAATCTTTTAACGTCTTGACCATTTTTAAATTACTCCATATGTATCTACGTTGAAATGATACCCTACGATAATCATTTAGTGATTTATTATGAAATTATAACTTTTCGTCGTAAAATAATGTCGTTGAAATTTTCATAAAAGTGACTAAACGGCCTCGAAAAGCTAGTCGTAAAATGGTGTATGTCGAGTGTTAAGAAATGAACTCAACGGTTTTGGGAAGCTTGTATCATTGTCTCAAAGTTTTAGTGTTTAAGTTTTTGTCATAGAGGTTCCGATCATAGAGAAAAACATAGGTTAAGTATGGTACTTGTGTCCAAAATATAGTTTATGGATGGTTTTCGACAAAGTTTAAGTGACCGTATCTTATTCGTTACAACTCCGCTTGACAAGTGGTTTGACATTTTGAAAAATATGCTTGGCGAACTTACTTTTACTAGAAGACATCACTTTATAAAAAGTACTCCGTCATTGTTAAAAACGACCCTCAACATGGTCCTTGGTGGCCGTTATATTTGTCTATTATAAAATATATATGTTATACTTGTACTAAAAATTACGGCAACTTGTTTAAAATGTGAATAACTTAGTCGTTATAAGTCCGTTTTCTACGTTCTTCATATCCACGGAATCGTGATAACATATACTAATATATTTTTGATAAGTCAACACATTTAACAACGCTTAAGACTCATTTTTGACTCGTAAAAACTCGAGACAGCATGCTGAATTTTCTGGAATTAATAGTTTTCGTCGTCAAACTACAAAATAGCATAACTTTTTCGTTATAGCTCCGTTTTAACCCATTCAAGCAGCCACGTTTTCTTTTTAAAGTGTATTTTCTGAATATCTAGCCCAAAATATTTTACAAACTGTCGGATTTTCCAGATTTTCAAAATATGGACAGACCCTAAATTAGACTTGTCGAAATGAGTTTTTCTCGCGCCAAACCTATTCCAACCAATTCAAAACAACTCCGAAGCTATTCTAATCCTACCATACACCTTCTTAGGGTGTCATGGGTTCCTAGACATCACCAAGAGTGATTTATAACAAGGAGTAATTATAGGATGACAAATATATATATAACTCTTAAAATCAATGAAAAAGTGGTATAAACATCATTTGACTTGCATGTTTTCTCAAATATGATGAAATGACCATAAAAATAAATATGAAATATGATGATGAATATGGATGCTTACTAGTAACTTGATGAGGTTTATGGACAATGGATTTTTCCTAATCACCCTAGGTTTTTATTGCAAAACCTTAATAAAGAGTGAGACTAGAGAGTGAATAACTTGATTAGAAAAATTTATGATGATCCCTTCTTGGTCTCCATGGTGGCCGGTTCTAGGGAGAAGAGAGGAAGAGGATATTTTGCAATTTACACCTTAGATATGTGTATGTGTGTGTGTTAGTATAATAATATACATGTAATAGATATTTAGTGAATCAAATGACTCACCCCCCCCCCCTAAGTCGGCCAAGGGGTGTTAGTCATCATTTAATATATTATTTATTTTTAAATAATGTATAAGTGTAATTGTATGTAAGTTACTTGAAGACATGTGGTAAATTGTATACACATTTGAGTATTTAGGGTAGCGTTAGATAAAAATAACTTTTAACGGGTCAAGATAAAATATATTGAGGTCATAAAAATTATAAAAATACATTTCTTACATGAGTTGAGTGAAATAAATATTTATCGAGTTGCATATATGAAAACCGTCGTAATATATAAACATAACAATTTATATACGAAATAAATTGAAAACATCGGGTAAATTAATAATATAATTTTATAGTCTTAAAATGAGTATAAAAATATATTAGGAATATTTTTGGAAGTGTCGGATCAAATATTCAAAATAAATGATTACGCGATAGCGTTTATTTAATAGGAAAAATAAACGTTTAATGAATAAATGCAAAACCATGCATGAACCGATATGAAATGATGTTATTGATGCCAATGAAATGTAGACTAAACCTAGCCTATATGAAATGTCCTTGATGATATGATCATGAATTCGCAGCTAAACCATTAAGGTTACGCGAATTTGATACTCGTAAACATAGTTTACGATAAATGATGAAATAGTGAAACTTTTAAAGTTTGTAAAATGACCTGAAATTACGAGTTGTCACATTCGCCCAACCAAAAAGGAATTCAGTCCCTGAATTCAGTTCGTGTTAGTCTATCGAATTTTTGAGTTTGTGATGAATAACGAGGAGATAAGACATGAAAAGGTGTCGTTACGGTTATCTATGATTAAGGGTGTACAAAACATCATAGTAAAGAAAATATTTGATGAATCTCCCATGAGTAACACTTTGACTTTTATGATTATGTGAAAACCCCTGCTTGCACTAAGACTTATAAATAACTGCTCCCAACATAACATGATCCCTCCAGAATTAGACATAGTTAGCTAGGCTATGTATAATTAAGGAACGATATCCCTCCAGAATTAGACATAGTTAGCTAGGCTATGTATAATTAAGGAACGATAATGTGACATTCGGTTTAGTTGTTATAACTCTCAATGTTTACAAAGATTTAAACTTTGTAAGTGATAATGAATCAGAAGGAAAAGGAAGTACGCTTAACGAGAATATTTTACAACGAGTGGTTTATCAAAATTAGTACATCTTAAGTCATAAGATCCGAATACTATGGAAGACATAAACTTAGTACGACATAGTACATAAGGAAAATTAAGATTGTTAGTTTCCGAACTTCTTCAGTCTTCCGCATTGTTGAGACCATGACGAGCTTCACCTCCTTCTAATATGTATGCATTCCCATGAGCACCTTCAACTTGTTGACCTTGGTTTTGAGGACATTGATTCCGATAGTGTCCTTGCTCCCCGCATTCGTAACATGTAACTATGGTCTTGCCTCTACAATTCCTGGCATGGTGTCCTAGTTTTTGACACTTGTAGCACTTAACAGGGCAAAGACCCGAGTGATGATACTTACATCGATTACATAGTGGGTAGGTTCAGCATAACCTCTGCCTTCTATTGAAGCAACAACATAAACCATTGCGGTTTCTTGCCCTCTATTCTGTTGTTGATGATGGTTAGTGTTACGGTTTTGGTTGTTGTTAACATAACCTCCCTGGTCATTATCCCATTTCATTTTGTTGTTGCTAGTTTGGTAGTTGTTGTTGTTGCGGTTATTGTTGATAATGTTTTCCCCTTTCACGACTTGAGCCATGAGTTTTTGAGTTATCCTGATAGTTTCTTCAAATGTTTGTGGATCGGAAGAAGTTACATCTCCTTGAATACATTGCGGAAGTCCTCCAATGAAATTTTCGAGTAGTTTCTCATTGTCCGAAACCATTGATGGACATAGTGCAGCCAATTCTTGAAACCTCCTAATGTAGGTCTCGATGTCATAACCAACAGTCACTAACTCGTAAAATTCCGTTTCTAATTTCTTCACCTCCGTGCGAGGACAATACTTCTTTGTCAACAACCTCTTGAATTGATCCCACGTGAGGTTGTAAGCATTTTCGATACCAATAGGCTGCGCATACGAATTCCACCATGACATTGCGCCATCTAAGAGTGTACCAGTGGCAAACTTCACCTTGTAGTCATCTGGGCAATTGCATAGAAGAAACACAGACTCCATCTTCTCAAACCATCGAACCATAGCAGTGGCTCCTTCTGTGCCTTTGAACTTTGTAGGATCACAGTTCTTAAAGTCCTTGTATGTACAATTTCGAACTCCAGATCCTCCTGCAGCTCCTGTAGCAGTAGCAAGTCTAGCAGCTTCAGCAGCAGCCGTGGCCTCAGCAACAGCAGCTACCGTTGCTCGTTCTTTCCTTAGTGCCCCGGCTATACTATCCTCTATATACCTTTGGATAGCAGCTGGTGTCATTTCTGGTGCAGCTTTCTTCGGTGCCATAACTCTTCAAGATAAGAGGAAAGGTGAGACGTAGCAAAGTCCTACGTTAAGAATAAGCGCTCTAAAGAGATGTGATGTGAGGTGATAAGTTTGAGGTTACTTTTCAAAATAATCGACGGGTTCCCAAAAGATGGGTTATGAGGTGTCGTAAGTGCTTCAAATGTATGATGGTCTAGTGACTTAATGTGTGAATAACGTGTAACTCGACATGTTAGTGGTGAAACAAAGGAGTGAGAGTGACTTTGCCCTACTTAAAGGTTTATCTCGGCATTCGACGTTATCGGTGATGAATCAACTGATATTAAGATTGTGATAAGGAATGACAAAGCATTCTCCACATTGGAGTAGGAGGAAATGATAATAGGATGGGTATTTAAAGGCATCTATATGACAATCGATTTGAAATGAAAGTAAATAACTCGAAAAATGTACGTATAAACCGCATGTAAAGTGAACATGC
Organism: Chrysanthemum makinoi; assembly: GCA_910596185.1. Classification (NCBI taxonomy): domain Eukaryota; kingdom Viridiplantae; phylum Streptophyta; class Magnoliopsida; order Asterales; family Asteraceae; genus Chrysanthemum; species Chrysanthemum makinoi. The sequence continues at coordinate 4,224,066 of OU343219.1, forward strand.
ACTTATGATGAAATGATAAGATGCTATAATGATGTAGTTATAGTCTAGGGTCAATGATGCAAGCTAGTTCTCTATAACTGAAGCTCTGATACCAATCTCTCACACCCCCAAATTACCTGTTTTGCAGCGGAATGGAATTCCTAGGGATTGACTGTCATAGCATCACAGTTACAGATATATTGAACGACCTAAAGTGTCGTTTGGAAAACACATCGTTTGATTTAATAAAAACATTCAGAGTTACAAAGATAGGTCCCAAATGAAAATCAACTTGTGCGGAAATAAATTTGTTACAAGCCAAACGATGTTTTTAAATGCATAAATCCCATGTGTGACGCGTCGTCACCACGACTCTATGATAAGTCCACATGCATGCCATGAAGTGAATGCCTTAGATACCTGAGATAAAACATGCTAAAAGTGTCAACACAAAGGTTGAGTGAGTTCATAGAGTTTGCGTTGAAATGTAAAGCCTTTCAAAATCGTTTATGCAGCAAAGGCATTGCAAATCCACTCAGTTCCAAGTTCCGCCCATACAAAACTTGCAACCTGTGTGTTTACAACCCATTGCCAAAATATGTATAGTTTATGTTCAAATGCATGATGTCAAATGAATTCACATAACAGTACATTACTTAATCTATCAATATTCAATTGATATAACACATATGAGTGTTGTTTCAAATAATACCAAGACATTTAGCTCAATAATTATCCCAAGACATTTAGCTCAATGATTATCCCAAGACATTTAGCTCAATGATTATCCCAAGACCTTTAGCTCAATGATTATCCCAAGACATTAGTTTCAATGATTATCCCAAGACATTTAGCTCAATGATTATACCAAGACATTTAGTTCAATGATTATCCCAGATTTAGCTCAATGATTATCCCAAGACATTTAGCTCAATGATAATACCAAGACCTTTAGCTCAATAATAATAATACCAAGACATTTAGTTCAATGATTTATGATATAGAATATGACTAAACATTCAATTCAGATAAACATATAGTTGCAAATAATCATGAATGTCATAAAAGTTGATGAGCATGTATCTCCCCCAAAGAGTTTAATAAAAGCATTAAAACAATTGAAAATGGGGCTATGGAACTCACCTGTTGCAATGATTATAATGACAAAAGTGGATACACCGAAATGTAGCGTGAATCTCTAAACTTGACCTATTATGAATGATATGATATGTAATAAGTCATGATGTAATGTTACGCATGCAATTCGGATGATATCTATACCACTTATGAATTTTTGAAAATAATATTTCTCATCGAGAAATAATCTTTTAACGTCTTGACCATTTTTAAATTACTACATATGTATCTACGTTGAAATGATACCCTACGATAATCATTTAGTGATTTATTATGAAATTATAACTTTTCGTCGTAAAATAATGTCGTTGAAATTTTCATGAAAGTGACTAAACGGCCTCGAAAAGCTAGTCGTAAAATGGTGTACGTCGAGTGTTAAGAAACGAACTCAACGGTTTTGGGAAGCTTGTATCATTGTCTCAAAGTTTTAGTGTTTAAGTTTTTGTCATAGAGGTTCCGATCATAGAGAAAAACATAGGTTAAGTATGGTACTTGTGTCCAAAATATAGTTTATGGATGGTTTTCGGCAAAGTTTAAGTGACCGTATCTTATTCGTTACAACTCCGCTTGACAAGTGGTTTGACATTTTGAAAAATATGCTTGGCGAACTTACTTTTACTAGAAGACATCACTTTATAAAAAGTACTCCGTCATTGTTAAAAACGACCCTCAACATGGTCCTTGGTGGCCGTTATATTTGTCTATTATAAAATATATATGTTATACTTGTACAAAAAATTACGGCAACTTGTTTAAAATGTGAATAACTTTGTCGTTATAAGTCCGTTTTCTACGTTCTTCATATCCACGGAATCGTGATAACATATACTAATATATTTTTGATAAGTCAACACATTTAACAACGCTTAAGACTCATTTTTGACTCGTAAAAAGTCGAGACAGCATGCTGAATTTTCTGGAATTAATAGTTTTCGTCGTCAAACTTCAAAATAGCATAACTTTTTCGTTATAGCTCCGTTTTAACCCATTCAAGCGGCCACGTTTTCGTTTTAAAGTGTATTTTCTGAATATCTAGCCCAAAATATTTTACAAACTGTCGGATTTTCCAGATTTTCAAAATATGGACAGACCCTAAATTAGACTTGTCGAAATGAGTTTTTCTCGCGCCAAACCTATTCCAACCAATTCAAAACAACTCCGAAGCTATTCTAATCCTACCATACACCTTCTTAGGGTGTCATGGGTTCCTAGACATCACCAAGAGTGATTTATAACAAGGAGTAATTATAGGATGACAAATATATATATAACTCTTAAAATCAATGAAAAAGTGGTATAAACATCATTTGACTTGCATGTTTTCTCAAATATGATGAAATGACCATAAAAATAAATATGAAATATGATGATGAATATGGATGCTTACTAGTAACTTGATGAGGTTTATGGACAATGGATTTTTCCTAATCACCCTAGGTTTTTATTGCAAAACCTTAATAAAGAGTGAGACTAGAGTGTGAATAACTTGATTAGAAAAATTTATGATGATCCCTTCTTGGTCTCCATGGTGGCCGGTTCTAGGGAGAAGAGAGGAAGAGGATATTTTGCAATTTACACCTTAGATATGTGTATGTGTGTGTGTTAGTATAATAATACACATGTAATAGATATTTAGTGAATCAAATGACTCACCCCCCCCCCCTAAGTCGGCCAAGGGGTGTTAGTCATCATTTAATATATTATTTATTTTTAAATAATGTATAAGTGTAATTGTATGTAAGTTACTTGAAGACATGTGGTAAATTGTATACACATTTGAGTATTTAGGGTAGCGTTAGATAAAAATAACTTTTAACGGGTCAAGATAAAATATATTGAGGTCATAAAAATTATAAAAATACATTTCTTACATGAGTTGAGTGAAATAAATATTTATCGAGTTGCATATACGAAAACCGTCGTAATTATATAAACATAACAATTTATATACGAAATAAATTGAAAACATCGGGTAAATTAATAATATAATTTTTATAGTCTTAAAATGAGTATAAAAATATATTAGGAATATTTTTGGAAGTGTCGGATCAAATATTCAAAATAAATGATTACGCGATAGCGTTTATTTAATAGAAAAATATGCGTTTAATGAATAAATGCAAAACCATGCATGAACCGATATGAAATGATGTTATGTAGACTAAACCTAGCCTATATGAAATGTCCTTGATGATATGATCATGAATTCGCAGCTAAACCATTAAGGTTACGCGAATTTGATACTCGTAAACATAGTTTACGATAAATGATGAAATAGTGAAACTTTTAAAGTTTGTAAAATGACCTGAAATTACGAGTTGTCACAACTTTAAGTGGAGGTCTTTGAACTTATCCACATCTTTGATGATCTTCGAGCTTTTATTGAGATCATCAGCCACAGTAAATCCCTGGATCACCCTTTATTGTGTTGCCATCATGTGAAGTTGTGACTTTCGGACCGACATGCTCACACTTTCTGGATCATGACATCTTTTCATCAGAGTAGCGCAAGCTTTTACTGGTTCAGTACATCTAGAAGCCTTACTTATTGTACCGGTTAAATTGTTGGTGATCAGGGTAAAAGGGTGGGGATGGATGTACAGTAATTCCTGGTAAAAGGCGCGCTCTATGGGTTTGGAGATTTTTTAGGTTTATTTGACTAAAGGATGGTTTAGTTTGACTATTGGGAACAAGGGGGTCACGGTATATTTGTGAGGGTCCAAAACGAGGGAAGGGGTCAGTGGTGTAAAAGGTAGGGGGGTCGTTGGGTATTATGGGGGTTCAAAAAGGAGTTATTGTGAAGTGTTTGACCAGGTTTTAAAATTGTTTGACCATAGATGATTTTTAGTGATAAAATGGGTAAAAGGGATTGGGGAAATGGGCTTGGGCTTGGTTTATTAAACCATTTATTAAAACAAGGATCATTTATGTTATCTTGTACAAACCAAGGGCCAATGATGTGATTTTATGAAAGATAAAAGTGATGTTGTAAAATTGGTGAAGTGAAGGTAAAAATGTGAAAACTCCCCGATCATGTTCAGAACTCCGTAAAATGTAACTTTGAGCATCCAAATCCCATAAAATAGCATCCCCGGCATCGGCTTTTGCTTTCTTCTCTCTCTCGTACTCGGTTTTCTCTGGTTTTGGCTTTCTTTTGTCTGTTTTCATCATATCCGTATCTGCACATGCATAAACTCACGAAACCAACTGATATTAGCAATAAACGACTCTTTCTTGGTTATTTTGGGTCTATTTTGGTAAAGAAATGGTATGTGTTTTAGCACATACCAGTATGGTTTGTGAAGTTGTTTACATATGGGTAAAGAATTGTTGATGATAGTGTTGAAGATGGAGAATGAACCGTCGATGAACCGCTGCATGTTCCCCTAAAACAGATATTCACCATAACCAAAGTTGTCATAACACATTCAATGTAAAACCCTAAAAATCGAAAACGCGTTAAATGACTATTTTGCCCTCAGCATTAATAATTGAAGAACCGTAAAATACGTCAACCTCGTTGGATACGTTTACCACTTAACTCATACATGACCAAAGTATACAAGATAATAAATTTGACACACCTTATGCATATCACACATTATAAAGTTCCTTGGACCAAATAATATGTATAAGTTACACAAAGACATTTAAATTAAATTGATAATTAAAACAATTGTAATTAAGGAAGATATTGATTTGGGCTAATGTTTTTCCCATATACACGGCTAGAAAAAAAGGATTTCATTAACTCCCCATTATGACTCCTTTAATTCCCATAATTCTTTCATTTAGTAACTTACTTCATAATTCAAAAGAATCACCTATCTAACCCTAGCCACCCTAAGAAAAAAAACGACAAACCCTGTCCTCCCCATTGTTATGTCGACACCAAGGTGGTTCAAAAAGAAATTCGTAGCTTCTTGTTGTGGTTGTGATCAAGAATGATACAAGGAGGCTTGTCATGGATTTAGCTTGTGCGTGTCGTGGGTTCTTGGGCACAAAAAGGGTGTTGGTTTTGATCCACTTTGACCTTGTCCTGCCTCTTCTCTCACGTTACCAGGGTAACAATTTTTTTTTCTCGCATCATATTGCCCCTATGTTATTGAATCTGGTCGTGTGCTATGAATGTCTATTTTCGAATTGTATTAACACATAAGGATTGCCTTATTATCACATAAAATCATGAGGTTATTAAGTATAAATTTCGTATGGAATGGACCTAAAAAAACCTTAACTCGAATATGATTTTGGACCCCTCTCTATGTCGACACACTTACAATGTTATTAAAGAGTCAAACGAGCCCTAGATCGTACGGATACGTGTGTGCTAAATTTGAATCGATAACAAATGATTAAGGGTCTTGGTTGGTTTGATCATGAGGCGTATAATATTAATATGGGGGAGGGAGCTCTCGACCAAACAAGGGAAACCACATTAAGGTCACGTAAACTTGTACTAATGAGGCTAAAGGTTAACGAAATTCTCGAATTGAAACCTAGGGCTTGAATTACATATGTACGTTTTATGCAAATTAAAAGGTGATTCATAATTAATGAAACTTAAAGAGTGGACTTGTTAATATGTTAACTATTAAAAGGGGTAAAATGAGTAAACTTGATATAATTACACTTATGACCCTATACTTTGTAATAATGACGGTTTAAACTCTAAACTTGTAAAACTTGGCATAAATGACCCTTGAAATACGAGAATACTTGTTTTCACTATTTTAATCTAATTTGACCTCGATCATACCAATTATGACTATATCTGATAAATACGGAAACCTGCTATTTTTGGAAAGTTACTAATTATAGAAACCTGACATTTTTGGAAAGTTGCTTAATATGGAAACCTGCCTAAAATAGAAAGTTTCCTAAAATAGAAAGTTACCTAAAATGGAAAGTTACTAAAAGAGAAAACCTGCTAAAAATGGAAAGCCGTCTAAAATGAGTAATCTAATCTTAATAAGCGTTATCTATTCCATAGGTTCCGGACGGCGGGAGTGATTCATCATGTGACCGTACTTTCTATTTTGCTTGCTTCGAATGAGGTACATATATTCTATACCTTTTCAGTAAGGGTTTCTCCTGATTTTCTTATCCTTTGACTTTGTTCGCTTATGATATTTCATTGCTATGATTCCTTTGCTATTGACCCTCTGATATTGACCTTTACTATTGACCCCTCTGTTACTGAACTGTTGATACTGAACCACTGTTATTGACCCCTCTATTATTGAATCTCTGTTATTGAACCTTTGTAATTGAATCTCTGTTATTGAACCTTTGTTATTGAACCACTATTACTGAACCTTTGATACTGAACCTTTGATATTGGAATTTGATATTGGACTATTGTTATGAACCTCTGAATTGTGATATTCTGATATTGAACCTCTGATTATGATGACTGATATATATTGCTACACTGTGGACCTTTTTTGACCCTTCAGATTGATACCCGAGCCAAATATTGCTAACTAGTCATGGAGGTGCCATGACCGTGTCATTGATGCACCAATGGCATGACTCTAGTGTGGTTGAGTGATGTTCCACATCGTCCCTATACTATACTGATTATGCGCGCTTCATTGCTATTGTTATGGCCACTATTGTTCTGCAGGGGCGTATGGAAGCATCCTAGATTTGTATTGTAATGGATTGATATTGATATATTGTATTGGTGATGTGGTGCGTGTGTGCAATACACCCCCTCACAGTCTGGGAGCTAGCTACTCCATTTATTACTGAGGTCTCCTCTCCTATTGTCTGGAATTCCGAGGTCACCCCTCCGAATGCGATGGTTACTATTGGTTACAACTCTCTCCCTCTAAAAGAAAAATTTTCGTCCCTGAAAATTGAAGTGAACATGAATGAAAAACAACGGAGACATACCAGATTACAACGAACTGAGGGTAACAGATATCAAACGGTAGAAACTTTTCAGAGATGAACACGTGCCGAGAATTCAAACGTATGCATTCGCATAAAGATGAAGGTAGATTAAACGAATAGGCAGAATGATCCCAAGGTCTTGCTAACTCAGACAATCTTAATCAAGTGCCAGAAATTCTAAGCTCTAAGGCACTCCTCGAGACATCCTATGATCACAATGAGAGTACGTCATATGATGTAAGTATTATCACGTTGTCCAAGCGTCATAATACCAGCATCATATGATTATACCTTCATGATGACCATACTTTATCTCAAGTCGTGAAAATCATCCTATCAACAACCTAACGATCCATTCTACATCTTAGGGTTGGTCTGAAACAATCATCACTAACGGATTCGAAATCAGAGAAACAGAACATATAAGGAACGTAACGGAACATAGCAAGTACCATCGAACTGAAACACGTCGGAAATAGCATCAGGTCTTCCACGTTTCGTCAAATCTTCCAAAACAAAACAATCATCCAACATACACAGAATTTATGCAGAACGGAAAATCATTCAAAGAGAACAAAATTTATTCAAGGAATTTAGAACACAACGCGAGGTCGTAGTAACACCGAAGAATCAAGCCCTAGGACTCCATTATCCAAACGCAACCAATCATATGAAGCAGATGAATCTCCTCAGCATCTCAACGGTTGAAAAAAGTTAATGTTAATATTCCCTGAAACATGATATATTTTACAAATTTAGCTGTTATCAGGTTCAAGATGGCCCTTAGTATTCGACATGATACCTCATACCTCTATGAATATTTTACAGGTTCCAGAAGAATAAAAAGATTTGGGTCTTCAGAATTGTTTAGTTCGTGTTCATCATTATGATAATGATTCACCTTGGACTTTTAACCAGGTGGCTTGGTGTTATGGCTATAAATAAATTTATTTTTATAGTTGCTCATTTTGCTATTCTAATGCTAACACATCAGATCTACATGGGTATTTTTTTTAACAGTTAGCCCGGATCTTTGGGGAGCCATTTTTGCTGGTCATTCATGAGGGTGAGACGTTAGCTGAAGTTAAAGTGCGGATACAGAAGAAGTTAGAGGTTCCAGATGAGGAGTTCTCAAAGGTATATTATTCTTTTCGTTGAGCGTTTCTAAATCATTATCTAATTTGGTTTCTAACTATGTACTTCATTATTGGAACTCATAATGTACCAGTGGAAGTTTTCACATAAGTCTTGGCGCTTTCACACACCCCTTAAGGACTCGGATATTGCTTCGACTATTTTCAGATATGTAAAGTTCCCCTTTCGATAAAAAACTGCAGAAGACCTCACTGCATGCACATTTTAGCAATACAAATCCATTTGTTGTTTGTATGTCTTAACTCGCCCTTGTGGTTTCAGAAAACGATGTTTATGGTGCAAAAGAACACTATTTGCAAGTGGAGCACTCTGACAATTCCAAAAGGCCATATACTGCGAATCAGGTACATATAAATCTTGTGACACCATAACAATGAACATAAGCGCCTTTAACATTCGATATACATATGTCTTTTCCTTTGAAAATACTTAGGTTTTTCCATTGAAAAATGATTGGGAGACCACACTCATGTGCCTAATTATATGCCTAAAAAATAGATTGAAACATATGACATAATCAAAGAAAGAGAAAATGGCCAAGAAAAGTGTCAAAAGTAGGATGGATTAGGCATGCCAATCCCTTTTCAAATCATCAAATTTTTGTGAACTGCTTTATTTATGAACTTTAACTTGATTATCTGTAAACAACTGCTAACGAACCTGAGCCTGACGTTTTTAAGGTTTACAATGTAGTTGAAATGATTTGTTGATTTCAACAAGGTTGATTTTCTCATCGTTTAACTTTTGAAAATTTTCTTATGCCTCTATATTGGATGTTTTTTAATTTTACAGTTCATTGTTTATGACCAAGAAGCTGATGCGGCAATGAATGCTCAAGATAATTACATATGCGAACCGTCTTCTTGATGATTTGGATGATCTTGACTCGCTTGAGAGTATTAAGGAAATGCAGAGAAATTGGATAGGAAAATCGTAAGGGGCAGAGGTGGAATTTTGTGTTTTGGGTTGAGATGGTCAAGAAACAGATTAGGAAATTGTTTTTTATACGACAAGACCAGATACCATATTTGGAGTGATTATATATATTAATTTAGATACAAACATCCAAATTATACGAATCTTTGTAAAATTAAGGTTTACAATGTAGTTGAAATGATTTGTTGATTTCAACAAGGTTGGTTTTCTCATCGTTTAACTTTTGAAACTGTGAGTATCGGGTTGAGGCAATTAAGAATTGCACCAAGTATAAGCATTTTTCCAAGCTTTGGCTCAATCGGAAGCATTGTTATGGATTTCTGCTCTCCATTATGTTGCTTTTGGTGGAGGCTTGGATGACACTTCTAATCTTCAATTCCGCGTTAATTGTAATTCCTATCTCAGTTGCTCGAGCTTTGTTCAATGCATTTCCTCTACTCTTAATCACACATGACAGCAAAGGCAATGGTAAGAAATACTAACTGCATGCGCAATACCAAACACCCCTTATCAGTCATCTTATTATTGAAAAAATAACGATCTGATTGGTCGGCCAAATTTACTTCAGAGAGCCAATCGCCAAAGGTACCTGTAGGAGACTTTCAAGAATCTCAGCAAACTGTCTTCAACATGCCTCCTGTTTCTAAAAAGTTACAGAGATCTGTTCACCGAGCTACTTCTCCACCTTCCTATACTGAGTCAAGCTCTCAAGCGGACATGTCTCCCCCATCAGACAAACATGTTCAGCAAGCGGACGATATATGGCTCACTGTTTCAGAGATACCTCTGTTCCCACACCCTACCAGAGTCCCACCACCTTCAAGACCTCCCCCTCTGATACCAAGCCATGCTACACAATCAGGAAGAGGCTATTTTGCTTCGAATACAAGACCAGCTGGGAATGATTACTCTGCTTCCTGAAAGTATGCTAAATACTCTTTGTATTATATTTTTTTCTTTTCTTCTAATTCGATAATTATAGGATTGCCATGAAGAAAAAGATTATGTATGCCTTTTCTTTGAAAAATAAATTGGCAATGAAGCGAGTACAAGCAACTTGGTCATAATTTGGTAATGCTAATATTGAACCTAATGTACAAGGTGTTGAGACTCTTTCAGAATATAAGAAAGCTCACAAGTTAGCAACTCATGACCCACCGACTCTGAATTAGAGCTTCTCTATATGCCATTGTAAATAAACTCTTATATATGTCTGCTTTCTGCCCCTTTTTAAGCACAATCTAAGCTATATTGTGTTGGGAAAACCCTGTTAATCCCCTGATTTGATGCAAGGGATATGTTAATAGTGTTTATTCTAGAGAGTTAAAACGTGCAACATTTTGCCTTTAGAATTGTTGCTCTCTTGACAATTGAACTTGGTTTGACATTGAGATCAAATATAAGAGTTTGACTATGAAACATCTATGTCAAAATTCTAACAGTTATATTGTACACCAAACTTTGGTGTTAAGTTTAAACATTTGGCGTTCACACTATGCATACAAAACTATATATTTCCGGGTTTTTTTTATTGGATTGTTCTTGAAATATTAAATTTTTTGCATAGAAAAGTTATGTCCATTCAACTGGTTACTCATTATTAGCCCTATGATTAAACATATCTTTCACGTACAGTGGGTCGAAATGTTCTATTACGTCTACAATCAGGTATGTATTTCATTATTTAGCTTCATTTTTAAAATTTGCTAATCGTAGCAAGTTTATCGACTCATTTTGTACCTTAATGAAATCATGCTAAAATGACAATATGAATTTGTTTCATGATTTTCTAGACAACTTCAAGAATCAAATTGAGTTTCGATACGTTCAAAAGATGCCAACAAATTAGAAAAAGGATTCAAAGAAGTGATATATGATGTATAAGTTAGTTAAAAATTAAGGAGCTCAGGTGAAATTAAATTGGGCTTCATAATGCTAATATGTTGTGACTTTTTCTCAGTAGATGCTCGGTGTGCTCATATTTAAAAAATGGTGCAGATTGCCGCATGATAGACTCAATTAGATCTCATTAAAGAAATGTTAACTAATTATCAATGGAGATTAACAACTAGAAATCCAAAATGGTAGAAATGGAATGGTAGTTGATTAATCAATAAACTATCAAAGTTTGTTACAATGAAATAGAGAAAGGAAATTGGTTTATTACAAGATTGATAGCTAACTAAATGTGTAAGATCAATTACTTATACACAATTACAAAAATTGGTTAACTAACGTTGGGCGCCAAAGTTAGTTATTTGAAACCAGAACTAATTGTCGATGGGTAAGCCATGGAACCAAAGTAAAATTTTAGTACATATTACAAGAGGTGATACTTTTGGCCCCTCTATGTTTAATCATGTACCTTTTATCTCCATTATGTTCTACGGGGAATATTGAGAAACAATAAAATTAAAATGATGTTAATGTAAGTACGATAAGCCGAGTTACAAATGAAAGGAAGGCTGGAGGGTTTTAGTATTTGCTTTGGCACAACTTTATTTCATTTTTTGGTTTTATCATATAATTATTGATGAGTAGATCTGAATATTATAAAATAACTTATGTCGTTAAACATACAAATGTATCAAATAAGCAATATAAGGTAGACATGTTTTAAGTTGGTTCAATTTTGTGTTGTAAAAACCAAATTACGATAATGACCAAAAAACAAGATATAAGATTAGGCCTCAAACTATTAATTTCATTTTAATTTACATGAGAGTAGCCCGGCCATCGGCCGGGTCATGAGACTAGTAAGGGTATATGTGAGGTGAATTCGTGATATCGAGTCAACACTTTTGTTTCTCACTACTTTCACAAATAGTCAAAACACATATTAGTATCTTGAACTTGGCAACCGGAACATTTAGTACTCTGAACTTTTAAAGGTGCAGAATAATACCCCCGAACTTGACAAATTAAAATTATAACTACCCTATACTAAATTAACTCAATAATTTATGCTAAAAAATCAATTCACTGAAGCTAATGTAATTTAAATGATTTGTAGTTAAATTTGGGATAGGTAATTATATTTTTTTGAAAATTTTCTTTTAATTAATATAATACTACATTTAGTTATTTAAAATAATATATATTTAAAGTAGTAATTTATAGAAAGTGAATTTACTACACTACTTTTGATATAAAGATATTCATATTATATATTTAAGTATTTGTTTCAAATAATTTTAAGACCATAACAATTTAACTATATTAAAAATTACAAAAACTCATGTATAGCTAGTTATAAGTTGATCTAAAAATTATTTCAAATAAACATTTAATAATATAACTTGAAGGCATATTTAGAGTAGTACGTTAAAAATATTTTAAGAATAGATGTTACATCTCTACATATATATATTCTTTATATTCTAGATGATCAAATTAAATACTACTTTAATTTTTTTAAATGAAACATACTTAAATATAAGGAAAAAAGTATATTTATCTAGCCAAAGTTGTACTATAAATTATTTATTACAAAAGATTTTACTAAATTGATTTATAAAATGAAAAAACGGATTAATTATTGAGTTAATTACTTAATTATTGTTAGGTAGTAGAACTTTCATTTTCTAAATTTAGGGCATCAGATGCCCTGTTAAAAGTTTAGGGCACTGGATGATACAGTTTGCCAAATTTGAAAACTTATATGTGTTTGGCCTTCACAAATTTCACTATCAATATCTCAAAATAAATTGACCATTTTTAAAATTATTCTTAATATACTAAAAAAAAAGCATTACCAATAATTTTTAGAGTAAATTGAAAATTATGTCCTTAACGTTTGCCATTTTTGCAAGAAATGTTTCTAATTTTGAAAATTTGCGAGCTGTATACCTAACGTTTGGGCTTTTGCGAGAAATGCCCCTTAGCCGCTACTGTAGTTGCAAATTCCCGTTTTTTGCTAACGATCGTTAAATTTTCTTGTTAGTCAAAGTCAAACCCCATGTGAAATGACTAATTTACCATTTTCTTTTCCCACACTTTTATTTTCTTTTGAATTTGCACCACCACCACCCTTAACCACCACTACCCTTAACCACCACCATCAAATGATTCTAACCCGTCATAGCACCTACTAATAAGAGTAAACTCCAAAATACATCCTTGTGGTTTACCTCGTTTCGCACCATACATCCTTCTCGCAAAAGTTTTAACAGATACATCACTCCGTTAGTAAAAGTTAACCTATATACATCCCTCAGTTAAAATAAGGACTAACGGTGCAAATTGTTTCTCCGTTATCTCCTAACGAGATAGATAATGTTTACACCGTTAGTCCTCTGGGTTAACGGTACTTGCACCATTAGTCCTTTTTGACGTTTTCTTCTGTTTTAGTTCGGTTTTTTATGTTTTCGCCCGTTTTTTTCGTTTTTGCCCGTTTTTTTCGTTTTCGTCTATTTTTTTATGTTTCCGTCTGTTTTTTTTTTACGTTTTCATCCTTTTCTACGTTCTCGTCCATTTTTTCACGTTTTAATACGTTTTTATTCGTTTTCATACACTTTTATTCGTTTTCGTCTATTATTCTACGTTTTCGTCCGTTTATCTTATGTTTTTTTTTCCGTTTTCATCCATTTTTATACATATAATATGTATGAAAACGGATAAAAATGTATGAAAATGGATAAAAACGTATGAAAATGTTTCAATATCGATTTTAAATCACAATTTTGACCCATTTCTTATCCGAATCATCAAAACTGTAAAGCACGAAAGTTGTCCGAAATGATGTTTTACATCAAGACTCGCGAGATTTTAACCTGAAAATTCAAACAAGGGTCGTTTATTACCAAAACTTAAGCGGTTTTCGACCAAATTCATAACTTATAAAACATCATTCCGGACAACTTTCGTGAGTTACACTTTTGATGATTCGGACCAGAAATTGGTCAAAATCGTTATTTAAAATCGATACAGAAACAGTTTTATCCATTTTCATACGTTTTTATCCATTTCATACATTTTTATCCGTTTTCATACATATTATATGTATAAAAATGGATGAAAACGGATTAAAAAAAAACAAACAAAAACGTAGAATAATAGACGAAAACCAATAAAAGTGTATGAAAATGGATAAAAACTTATGAAAACGTGAAAAAAATAACGAAAACGTAAAAATACAGACGAAAACATAAAAAACAGACGAAAAAAAAAAAAAAAAAAAAAGCCGAAAACGTAAAAAAACAGACGAAAACGTAAAAAAACAGGCGAAAGCGTTTAAAAACGGATAAAGACTTAAAAACGGACGAAAAGCGCGTAAAAAGGGCAAAAAACGTAAAAAACAGACGAAAACGTAAAAAAAAAGGGCGAAAACATAAAAAAACGGACGAAAACGTTAAAAAAATGAAAAAGACATAAAAACGGAAGTAAACGTAAAAAAGGACTAACGGTGCAAATACCGTTAACCCAGAGGACTAACGGTGTAAACATTATCTATCTCGTTAGGAGATAACGGAGAAATAATTTGCACCATTAGTCCTTATTTTAACTGAGGGATGTATATAGGTTAACTTTTACTAACGGAGTGATGTATCTGTTGAAACTTTTGCCAGAGGGATGTATGGTGCGAAACGGGGTAAACCACAGGGATGTATTTTGGAGTTTACTCTTAAATTAATGAAGTAAAACACTTATATTGATGTAAGATAGGGTATGGAACCCTAAAATACTGTACAAGACAGCCTTGGTTCGGTTTAGGTTTTTACTCCAAAAACTACACACTGAAAACTAAAAAATTCGGATTCTATGTATAAGATTACAAATGCGACGGCGTCACCCTTTGATTTGTGACGTCGTCGGGTTGCCGTCATTAGGCTTTCGTCTTGGCCACGTTAGTCTTGTGATGGCGTCACCTTATGCTTGTGACGCCGTCCTCTTAAGTCTCTGACGTCGTCTGGATCAAATCTAGGCCGTCTGAGTTACGACGCCCTACTCTTTTAAAACCTGAAGCCGTCACTTGTAAATGAGCAATTTGGATACTGAGCCTTCACAAAAGTTGTCCGACGGCGTCACTAGTTTGTGTCTGACGCCGTCCCCTTCAGTTCCAGCAGCCTGAGTGTCTCAATTCTTGACTTTGGCCATTTTCTTCGTATATTCGCGCCTTTTCGTCCGAATAAGTGTCATTCCAGCATTTTGCCTTCAAGATACCTAAAAAGTGAAAAGGAACAATATTAAGTAATAACGGATATAAAAGTGATCAAATAAGGGCTTAAACGACCCCTCAAAAGGTACATTTTAAAACCTTATCAAATATCCTACACTTGGTATTTGCTTGTCCTCAAGCAAATGTGCTTTTAGCAATTAATATAAGTTAGGGGTCATGAAGCATTGGTTTAGAACAATCCACAACACATATAAGCCCGCAAAAGTCATAACAAGCACCGAAATTACATACTAGCACCTCACAAGGGGTGTTTGGATACTCACATCTCTTGGGTGTATATGAAATATAACAAGTTGGAAATGGAAGATAAACACTCGTAAACCGGTCCTAGTACATAGATTACCATAGGCTTGAGACTAGATCAAACCTCCATCGCTTTGGCGTAAGCACCTAGGAAAGACTATCCAAGAGGTCTTTTAAATGGTTGTAATGATAGGCTTACGGTAGGGAAACAAAGGGTTTGGTGGGATAGGCTATTTAGTGGTGGCAAGTCAAAAATCTTTATGTTACAAGCATGCGAAGAATGGCGTTTCTAAGCCAAGACTCAACACTCTAGACTCTAGATAACTGAAATAAACAAACATAAATTAAAGATAGATGTAGGATGGTAGCCGTATGTTTTTTTTTTTTTTTTTTTTTTTTTTTTCATACACTTTTTCTCTACCATCCTCTATGATAACATCAAAATGATAGGGATTTATAGGCACATCCCTACACTTGAGTTTTATTACTCTAACACTAATTTGACCCGAATTGAAAAGATCAAAACACTTGAGTAATTATTACGCATAAATAAAGGGAATTTGAATTTGCGTGCCCTTCCGTCATCTCATAAACTTTAACTTTTCCCATGAGTCCCAATCCTCCCAAAACTGTATACAAAGGATATGACTCGACTTAGCAACTTATGCAAGCAACTAGATAATTGAACTAAGGGTTTAGTGTGATAACAATAATGCACTAAAAGTGAGTGCATACAAGGTAGGCTAAGGCGATTTGGGTGTACATTTGGGGGTGGGGTGTAAACAATGCTCTTCATTGATATTCTGGAAAACCGAAACATCACGAGAACCGCGAAAAGGATCGGCTCTGAGGGGTTAACTAGGGGTATTGTGTACTAAAGATGAGTACAACGCAAAGGTGTGGGGGAATTACTCAACCGATGTGGAAGAAGTAATTATATTACGGGTATCAAACAAGGGTTATCCTAATGCCTCTTATCATTTAGTTATTCCTAACTACACAAGTGTAGTTTTACTAGCGATCTCGGAATACATCACAAAACAAGTTCTAGAATCTATTATACTACCGGTTCACACTCTAAGAATTAAAGATGAATGCTTTAATTCCTACTAATCTAAGGGCGATCCTCACATTTTGGGTGGAATTTAAGTGATAAAGGGTTTTTGTGCTAGTCATATAATTTCCTATCCATGAGACGCTTTATTAAGACTAATGGCCCACTCCTATATGTCATGAAAAATTTTAAATTTGGTGCCAAAATTACCCTAACTGACATTTTCTCATGGTTTATTACACAAATTCAATTGGACAAAGCAAATACTCAAGGATAAGCATAGTTTCAAAGTTCCCATTTTATTTTCCCTCCCTACACTTAAACTGAACATTGTCCCCAATGTTCCCTGAAAGTATCAAAGTTATGATAATGGAAGGTAATAAAAACGAAAGAAACTAATACTCCCCTGATTAGCTCGGTAGGATCCGTGTAAAGTGGTGGTTACATCTTTCTTCAAGAAGAACGTTTGCGTGAAAAGCTCCTTCTCATCTTATGTATCTTCTTCTTGGCAAATTAAACCTGCACACTTGAAGAAAACAAACGAAACCTTCGCGTAAAATCGGCGGTAATAATATATATAGGACTCTACTAAACTAGTATATAATGCTTGTGGAATGGATGTTTACATAATTTTTGGAAAATTAGGACCTGGAAAATTCCAAAAATTTATAAGTAGCTCAGAAAACGAGAAAAAGTAATCAGTTGTTTTACTCCTTCTGACGCCGTCGGTTGCGATCTGACGCCGTCAGTTATCCTGTCAAAAAGTGCTGCGATTTTCGGAAAAATTCTGGAAAATTTACATCTTTAGAATCTGGAAAAATTTCCTGCAAGACATCCATTATGACTCGATACAAGCACTTGACTCGAACAAACACACATGTATATCTTTTAATTAATTGTAATTCTCATGTTTACGTTTCTTTTGAAAACGTGTGTCATCCTCCCTACACTTATCCCTTATGTAAAATACTTTTATATGTAATTAACACGAGGTTAAAGACAAAATAAAGCATTTTTACAAATTTAAACATGAGAATAAACAATCAATAAAAGATACACGACACAAACAAGCAAACAATTAAGCATGGGTTGCCTCCCACGAAGCGCTTTTCTTTATTTATGAGTCTTGTAGCTTGACTCGAAGTCGTGCCCCTACGTGATCTCGTTACCATCACCTTCTTCCTCATGACGGTCTCTAGTGGGTGATTCCATGTTGTAAAAGTGTCCTATGATACACCTTTCTAAGAGTTTGTCCTCTCCCCACTCAGTTCTATATTCCGCTCCTAAGTTCAAGCAATCATTATAGAAACCGAAAATCTTGGCCATAACATAATCCACTCCTTTCTCCTTATCCTTCTCGTTCCTATAGTAGACCGATAGTTTAAGTTCCTTTTCATCATTGGAGAGTGATGAAAATTTCTCAATCTTAAACGGAATTTGGTAGGCTACATCATCGGTCTCATCCTTGAATAGCACTATTCCTAACGAGGGATTATAAGTCATCCCGGTGCTTTCTATGAAAGGTTTTCCTAGAATAACGTGGGACAATCTAGGATCTATGGCCGTACTAATATCTTCCACTATTATGAAATCCGTAGGAAACGTGAAACTACCTACATAGACGGGCAATCCCTTAACTCTACCAAGAAAATTGCAACTAACCCTAGGATTATCGGGATCTTGCCTAGTTGGGATAGGCTTCTTCATTACCCAATTATAGTAGGTGATAGTCATTATGTTTATTGGGGACTTGCGGTCAATGTAGGCCTTTGCCACAAAAAGGTGTCCTATGCAACATGGTATGTTAAGATTCCAAGGGTTCCCAAACTTGATCCTAGGGCTTCTCCTAACATACATGTGACGGAGGTCACGCACTAAGTGAGGGTGGCGAGATAGTTCTTCTTCCGTAGGAAACTTATTGAAATAGTCATTGTCTACTTCATCTACTTCCTTGGTTGTTTTATTCCTCGGTGTTTCACTAACCTCAAGTGTCGTTTCATGGTTCGCTTCGTCATTTGTTCTATTAGGTCTTGCTAAGGTGATGGTATTGACGAATTGAACGTGCTTGGCTAGCTTACTTGGGTCCTTAATCTCTACACCAGAAGGTTCGGGAGTTGAGATAGCATTAACCTTCCTATCACTATTGGCCATGGCTTTCAAGAGGTTATCTATCTTCCTATCCATCTCGGCTTGTTGTTGGTTAAAACGGTCCGAGAGCTTAGCTATTTGAGCTTCTTGGGATGCGACTAGGTGTTGCAACATCCCCTCAATGTTTTATTGGATAGGGCCGTGAGATGGGGGCCATGAGAAATCATTGGATGTGAACTCTTTGGTTTGTCCCCAATAAAAGTCAGGCTTGCCCTTCCATGCTTCTCGGGCGTCATTAAAAGTCCTAGGTCCGGGTGTTGTAGGGAATCTTCCTCCCGTTCCATTAGTACGCGAGGATGCGTAGTCAACGGAAGCTTGTTCGGGGAATCTGGTGCAAGTGCGCATGTCACTACACGGCTCACACGAGGTAGAAACTTTGTTCATATGGCGTGAAGACTTAGGATTTTCGTAGGAGCTCATTAGGAATTTAACTTGGTCTTCAAGCTCGAGCATCCTACGGTCGAAAGATTGTGAGTCAATGGGAGGCAAGGAGATTGCCTTAACGGTTTTGGGCAACTCACGGGGTCATTCCAACTTTCGTTGTCATAGAGAGCAAGGTCCTCTATTATACCTCATGATTCTTCGGTCCGCGGGTGAGATCACTAAGTTTTCCACCCGCCGCTTGGTCAATGGATCGCTTGGTGGGGAAGTTGACATGATCATAGAAGAGTTGTACTTGGAGCCAAAGATCAATGCCGTGATGAGGAACTTTATGGAGTAAGTCCTTAAATCGAGTCCATGCTTCGTAGAGAGATTCACCTTGACGTTGTTGGAACATCAAGATATCATTCCTAAGCTTAGTGGTTCTCCCTGGTGGGAAAAATTGAGCAAGGAAGCGAGAGGTGAGATCATCCCAACTTGAGATGTAGCCGGCGGGAAGTCGCTCAAGCCAATTACTAGCTTGGTCTCGTAGAGAGAATTGGAAGAGACGCAGACGCGTGGTCTCCCGAGTAATAGCATCGAGGTCGATGGAATCGACAATTTTAAGGAAATCCTTAAGATGTTGATTAGGATCTTCGGAACGAAGTCCATGGAATGCACATCCGTTTTGCACCAACCGGATGGTGTTGGATCGCAGGGCCGTAGTTTGGGCTTGGTCGGGAAGCTCAATGGTGTTCCTATAGCCTAGGTGGCTTGGTCTTGAGTATTCACCAAGAGTACGGCCTCTTGGCGGGTCATTTGGTGGTAGGTTAATAAATGGTGGTTGGTTATCACCTTCCATGATGAAAAGTGATGGGGTTACTAACAAAGGTTACGAAGAAAGGGGATAGACTACGAGGAAGCTAAAATTGGGAAAAAATCTTACTTGATAGGAATCAAGCAAGGAAACCTAAACGAGGTGGACTCCTAACTAGCTATTCTATTCCCCGGCAGCGGCGCCAAAAACTTGATAACGCTACACACGTCGTTCGGGGTCAAAGGAACTTCCTTTTTGTCGAGCAAGTTTTTCAACACCCTAGGCAGTGGACATAATCGTTGTAGTGCAGTATTAGGGTAAGCCACGGGAATTGATATCGTTCTCTAGGGGAATAGGAATGCTAGTGAGAAGTTACTACGCTAAGGTTGGGGTTGAGGAAGATTATTTTTATCTTTTTATGTTTTTAGGAAATGGAAAGGTACGAATCTCGGGGTTTGGATTTGGGGGGTTGGTATTTCTACCGATTACTCTACTTATCTAATTATCTAATCTAGTGGTGTATGTAGTCTATGTCTAATTATTTTGTGCTCGTATGATGATTTAAAGATGTGTTTACTTAGGTTTTATTACTCCTTAATTATCTCCCATTGATGGTTGAATTGTCACGTCCTTATTCTTAATCGCGTTGTGTGTCTAAGGTCGTAGGGTATGCGTTTATCCCTAACTCTTTGAAACTACCAAAGTTTATTGCCTACAAAATCTCTAGGATTTATAAACTCAACACTAAGGTACTCTTCGGATGGTTTAGCCTACAATGACTCTAGGTATTATAAGCTAAGGTTCACAAAGATTAATCAAGCATTAACTACACAACGGATGACCTATCGCAATACTAGATCATTCACAATTAAAATAAGAGACAACCAATCAATATTCAATAATTAAGTTTCATATTCCCTAAGCAAACACACAAGTAAATTAGCCGGACACGGGGAACATGCAAGCATACACACAATTAATTGAAGACATAATTAAATTAATGAAGTAAAACACTTATCTTGATGTAAGATAGGGTATGGAACCCTAAAATACTGTACAAGATAGCCTTGGTTCAATTTAGGTTTTTACTCCAAAGACTACACTGAAAACTAAAAAATTCATATTCTATATATAATATTACAAATGCGACGGCGTCACACTTTGATTTATGACGCCGTCGGGTCGCCGTCATTAGGGTTTCGTCTTGGCCACGTTAGACTTGTGACGGCGTCACCTTATGCTTGTTACGCCGTCCTCGTCAGTCTCTGACGTTGTCTGGATCAAATCTAGGCCGTCTGAGTTGCGACGGCCTACTCTTTTAAAACCTGAAGCCGTCACTTTTAAATGAGCAATTTGGCTACTGAGTCGTCATAAAAGTTGTCCGACGGTGTTACTAGTTTGTGCCTGACGCTGTCCCCTTCAGTTCCAGCAGCCTGAGTGTCTCGATTCTTGACTTTGGCCATTTTCTTCGTATATTCGCGCCTTTTCGTCCGAATAAGTGTCATTCCAGCATTTTGCCTTCAAGATACCTAAAAAGTGAAAAGGAACGATATTAAGTAATAACGGATACAAAAGTGATCAAATAAGGGATTAAACGACCCCTCAAAAAGGTACATTTTAAAACCTTATCAATATTGTACTGTTATTGTCAATATAAATCTTAGTATGCATAAAATTGTACCCAAAGTCCAGCAGTTGATTCTGAATCCAAAGCACTTGACCACAGCAACTTGCAGCAGCCACATACTCAGCTTCAGTGGTGGAATTGGCCACAATAGTCTGCTTCTTACAGCTTACACCCTCCAGTAGTAGACTTTCTATCCAAACTAGCCCTAACATAATCACTGTCAGTATAGGCCACCAAATCAAAAGGTGAATCCTTAGAGTACAAAGGCCCAATTTAGGATGACCCTTAAGGTATCTAAAAATTCTCTTCACAGCATTCATGTGTGTAGTATTTGGTGTAACTTGAAATCTTGCACACACACACACACACACTGAGAACATTATATCTGGCCTAGAAGCAGTGAGATACATCAAAGATCCAATCATGGATCTATACAGCTTCACATCAACTCTGGGACTTCCATCATTAGGTAGCAGTGGTTTCTGAGTTTCCATAGGTGTACTTGCGCTCTTGACATCCTAAAATCCAAACTTCTTCAATATATCTGCTACATATTTATCTTGACTAATGAAGATTCCATCAGTCCTTTGTTGAACCTATAGCCCCAAAAAGAAAGTGAGTTCACCCATTGCACTCATCTGAAACTTATCATGCATAAGTTTCTCAAAATCCTTGCACAACTCCCTATTTTTTGAGCCAAAGATGATATCATCTACATAAACCTGAACTAGCCAAATATCATCCTTGTGCTTCCTTATGAACAATGTCTTGTCAATCAAACCTCTCTTGAATCCGTTGTCCATAAAATAAGTAGAAAGGCAATCATACCATGCCCTCGGAGCTTGATGCAACCAATACATAGCCTTTTTCACCCTATAGACCTTATCAGGATGATCAGGATCTTCAAAACCAAGAGGTTGACAAACATAAACCTCCTCATCAATAGTACCATACAAAAAGACACTTTTTACATCCATCTGATACACCACAAAGTTTTTGAATGAAGCATATGCCAAAAACAATCTTATAGCCTCAATTCTGGAAACAGGGGCAAATACTTCATCATAATCAAGACCTTCAGTTTGTGTGTATCCTTGAGCAACCAACCTTGATTTATTCCTAACCACAATCCCCCTCTCATCCCTTTTGTTTTTGAATACCCATTTAGTTCCAATAGCCCTCTTGTCATTAGCTAGATCAACCAATGTCCACACCTCTTGAAGTTTGCATTGTAACAGCTCCTCTTGCATTGATTCTATCCATCCTTCTTCTCCTAATGCTTCTTCAACTCTTTTGGGCTCCTTCTGTGACAAAAAGCAAGCAAACAAACAATTTTGCAAGTCTTGATGACTGTTCTTTTTGTGAAGTGACCTGGCAAAGAAACCTTCTTCAGTGAAGGTTTTATGAGTCTTGCTTCTTGTTTGCACTGGGGTATTCAAGTTTCCAAGTATCTGCTCTTTGGGATGATTTTTGTGTATCCTGGTGGTAGGAACTGGACTTTCTATGATGACTGTCTCCAAATTTGTAACATCTGAATCCTTGAAAATGTCATCCATGTTCTCATCATCTGTAGAAGTATCCATCTCTTCCAAATCAGGCATGTTAGGATCATCTGGATACTCATCAGAACCAACTAGTGGCTTAGTAGTGTTACCAAAGAAAGTACTGCTAGTTGAACTTGTTCCAAACGGGGTTTCAAATGAACTAGCAGTGGTTACACTTGGTTTAGCAGTGTTTTCAGCAACTCCCTTATGCTTGTCAATTTCTTCTACCGACACTGAGTTATCTCCAGATAACTCTTCCTTATCTTGAGGATGATCTCCCTTGAACCCGGAATCCAAATCATCATCTTCTGAGGGGCCCTTCTTTTCAATGATGTGTGAGACAGAACCTGCTTTCCACTTCTCAATTAGATAGGATTCTTTTGGAGATTCAACTTCCTTAGGATTTGTTCCTGCATCCGAATTCTTTTGTGTACCTGCATCAACATTAGTGGATATACCTGCACTGATTGGCTCATAATTCATAGATTTTGTCAGCATATCAATATTAAATAGCCAATCTGGTCCTTTGGTCTCAACACTAGGAGTCTCTTTACTAAACCTAACATGTAGGTTCTCTTCAACTATTCTAGTCCTCCTATTGTATACTTTAAAAAGCTTACTATTGAAAGAGTAGCCAATAAAGTATCCATCATCTGTCTTTTCCTCAAACTTGCCTAGGTGATCTATGGTATTCAAGATAGTAACAGGACACCCAAAAGGTTTTAGGAAATCTATCATAGGCTTCCTATCATGTAACAGCTCATGGGGGTCTTGTTATGAGGCTTCACTACCTTACTTCTATTCTGCACATAAAATGTTGTGCCAACAGCTTCAGCCCAAAAGGTAGTAGGTAACTTAGATTCAGATAACATTGTTCTTGCTGCCTCAATTAGTGTCTTATTTTTCCTCTCAGCTACACCATTTTGCTGAGGTTTCCTAGCAACACTAAATTGTCTTTCAATACCCTTTGCCACACAAAACTGATTCATCACATCATTTTTAAACTCAGTTCCATTATCACATCTAATTACTTTGACTTTATGGTTTAACTGATTTTCTATCTTAGTTATGAAACTCTTAAGGATCTTACTAGTTTCACTCTTAGATGCTAAAAAGTAAACCCAAGAAAATCTGTTATAATTATCTGTGATAACTAGGCAATACTGCTTATGATTCAAACTTCTCACAAAGGTAGGGCCAAATAAGTCCATATGTAACATAAATAGTGGTTGAGTTATGGTTTTCACACTCTTGGTCTTACAAGAGGCTCTATGTTGTTTACCTTTTTGACAAGCCACAAAAAGTTCTTTACTTTCAAAAACCTTTGAAGGTAACCCTCTCACTAAGTTTCCCTTCACCAATTTATTGATTGTTTTGAAATTTAGGTGACCTAGCCTTCTATGCCACAATTTGGACTCATCAACTGATGCCTTTGCAAACAAACAGGTTAAGGTTCTATTAGGAAGCACATCTTTCATGTTAAAGCAATATATGCTCTCTTTCCTAGGAACCCTAAGCTGCACATACTTATCATCAGGCATTTTAAAATCAGGTGACAACACCACACATTCAGTTTCCCCAAAAAGTACCTAATTCTTTTTATCACACATGTGGGAAACACTGAACAAATTATACTTCAGCCCCTTTACCAGATATACTTTCTCAAAGTCCAACTTCCCTGTTCTTATTGTTCTTCTGCCAACAATCTTTCCTCCCTTTGGATCATTGCCAAAAGCCACATAGCCTCCATCAAAAGCTTCAAAATCATCAAGGTTGCTCCCATCCCATGTCATGTGTCCAGAGCAACCACTGTCAAATATTCCTTTATCCTTAAGCTGATCTTGTAGATTACCCTGCACATGAAAGTATACAGATTAGTTTCTTTTGTGGACCCAAGAAAATACTAACTTGGGTCTGCCCAGTGCATCAACATTGTTAAATTTCTTTAAGTCCATTGATGCACTACTGGCATGGTGTAAAACCTGTGTTTTTGGTTTCCATTGCCAGGTAGCTGAGGCCTTTACAACATAAAAATGGCTTCCAACCACTGTATCAGTTATTACCTTAGGCACCTTTAATAAATCATCTTTTGCCTTAGCAGTGGTAACATTTTGATTAGCAGTGGAATCGTTTTGCTTAGTAGTGAAAATAGTTTTTGATCTAGTGGTTGGAACTCCTTTTGGTGCAGCCGTGGTTATAGATTTAGTTGTTCCGTTTCTCATTAGCACTGCTCCTGGAACCATATTTCTGTTAGGATGAGGGATTGTGTTCTTTGAAAATTTTTGATGATTTACCCTCCTCCATTGGTTCCAAACTGGTGGTTGGTTTTTGTTACAGTTTCTCTGTAAATGCTCAAAACTACCACATTTAAAACAAGCCTTTTTAACACAATGAAAATCTCTCCCTAATTTGTTTGAGATTATTCCATTAAAGTTTCTTTGATTACCCCCAGGTCTGTACTTTTTCCTCTGGTCCCTAGGAATCTCATTATACTCTACAACTTTCTTCGAGATCTGTGCTCCAAATCTAGGCTTCACAAAGTTGGCTTGTTTAGTATCATCAGTTTTAATATTTTCTATCTTTTCAGGCTATGTTGACTCAGACCTCTCATCCTCAAAATCTGACTCCCAATCTTCAATGATTGGACCATCAGATGACCTATCAGAACCTATCTTAGGTGACTCAGATTCACTATTCTCACCTATAGGTTTGTTGAAACTAAACTCACTGCTAAAGGACAACTCTGTTCCTAGTGGTGCATAACCACTTTTCATTGGAGGTGGAACTTTAGTGTATCCTATGCCAGAACCCTTTTTCATTAAGTTTCTTTGAATAGACTTATTAACAACCTTAGAAGCATAAGTTAATTTTTCAACCTTAACTATATGTTTCTCTTTATCTTCTAGGGCTTCTTGTTTTACACTTTCAGCTTCTCCAAGTTTCTGTTTAAGAACCTTGATTTCCCTAGAATGTTAATCTAATCTACATATTCAAATTCACTCTTTTTATAGAACTCTAGCTTTTCTTCAACATTTTTAATACCAACTCTATAACCTAAGTTATCTAGTTCAAGTCTTTCTACTTCTTTCTTAAGACTCTCTACCACAACTTTGAGACCTTCCAAAGTATCCTGACATGATTTATAAGAACAAACAGAATTACTTGAATTGGTGGATACCTCAGAATCTGATCCAGATGATGATGAAGCATAGGCCATAAGAGCAAAGTTGTGCACTTTGGAAGCTTCTTGCAGAAAAGCGACTTTGGGTCCTTCTTCAATCTGGTCATCGGTCATAGTCACCAAGTCCATCTGAGCCACCAATCACGAAGAAGGCTTTGGATCTTCAGTTGCCTTCTTGAAGTTTTCACCAATCCTCTTTGGATCCCTACACTCCCTTGCAAAGTGCCCCTTCTTTTTGCAGTTGTAGCACTTCATCTTGAATTTGACAAACCCAGCTTTTCTTTTACCATTGTACTTGATCTCTCTTCCAATCCTCCTTAAAAATCTCCTACCTTGCAAGGTGAGCATCGCCATCTGCCACTGAAGATTGATCATCAGGATCAATTTGATCCAAATCCTGATTCAACACTGTAACACTGGTTGTGAGATCAGATTGAAAAGCACAAATTGCACCATCACTAATGTTGTCATAAGAAGTGGAAACATTAGTATTAGCAGTGGAAACTTCATAGGTAGCAGTGGTAGTTTCCTGAGTGCTCTTGTTGTTGGTAGACACAAAAGCAATGTTCTGTGTAGATGAGGATGAGCCAACAATGTTCTTTTCAGACTCATAGACTTTCAAGTTGTTGTAGAGATTATCCAAGGTCATCTTTTCAAAGTCATCTTTGTTTCTCCAAACAACTGTGTGCATAGCCCATTCAGGTGACAAGCTTCTAATGAACTTGAGATTGATGTCTTCTTGAGCAACTTTATAGTCCACCAATTTCAAATGACTGATGAGCTTCTTTAGTATGTTATAAGTGCCATCAAGACTTTCTCCACTGAGAGCAGTGAAGTTTTCAAGCTGATGCTTGAGCATATTCTTCCTTGATTTTCTGGTAGCATCATTACTAGCAAATCTTTGTTCAATGGCATCCATCAACTCCTTAGCAGTCTCATACTCTTGAAATTCCAATGCATACTCATTAGGTATTCCCATATTGAGAATACTATGAGCCTTAATCTCCAGCTTCTTTTGAGCCTTGTCAATCTTACTAACAATTCCAACAACTTTTCCAACAAGACCAATCTTAGGTAAAGTATCTGATACGCGTACAACGCGCGTTTGGGGTCAAAGGAAACTTCTTTTTCTTCGAGCAAGTTTTTCAACCATCTAGGCAGTGAACCTAATCGTTGTAGTGTAGTATTAGGGTAAGCCCCGGAATTGATATCGTTCTCTAGGGGAATAGGAATGCAAGTGAGAAATTACTACGCTAAGGTTAGGGTTGAGGAAGATTATTTTTTTATCTTTTTATATTTTTTTAGAAAATTGAAAGGTATGATTATCAGGGTATTGGATTTGAGGGGTGGTACTTCTATCGATTAGTCTACTATTCTAGTTATCTAATTAACTAAGCTAAGCGGTAGTCTATGTCTAATTGATGTGTGCTCGTATGATGATTAAAGATGTGTTTACCTAGACGCTATTACTCCCTAGTTATCTCCTATTGATGGTTAAAATTGTCACTTCCTTATTCTTAACGCGTTGTGTCTTCTAAGTTCGTAGGGTATGCTTTTTTCCCTAACTCTTTGAGACTACCTTAAGGTTATTGCCTACAAAATCTCTATGATTCATAAACTAACTCTAAGGTTATCTTTGGATTTTTAGCCTACAACTACTCTAGGCGATTATAAACTAATGTTCACAAAGATTACTCAAGCATTAAAAACACAACGATGACCTATTGCAATACTAGGCCAATTACAATTAAGATAAGAGACAACCAATCAATATTGAATACCTAGGTTTCATAGAGCTAAGCAAACACACATGTAAATTAGCCTGACATGGTAAACATGCAAGCATATACACATACAATTGAAGATATAATTAAATCAATGAAGTAAATTACTTATCTTGTTGTAAAATAGGTATGGGAACCCTAAGATACTGCCCAAGACAGCCAAAAATCGTTATTAGGTTTTACACCACAATTCTACCTCCTTAAATGTCTGAAAATTAGAATTATATATATAGAGTTACGACTGCGACGACGTCACTCTTTAATTGTGACGCCGTCGGATCGCCGCCATTAGGGTTTCATCTTGACCAAGTCAACTTTGTGACGGCGTCACCTTGTGGTTGTGATGCCGTCGGCTTCATCTTCTGACGCCGTCGGAATCTGAATCTAGGCCGTCTGAGTTGTGGCCTACACTCTTTAAACTGGCCGTCGGTACAAAATAGCAATTTCACCGAGCCATCGCTTAATTAAGTGGCATCGCCCTTTATCTGTGAAGCCGTCAGGTGCGTTTCCAGCAGCTTGAGTGTCTCGATCTGGACTTTGGCCATTTTCTTCATATATTCACGGCTTTTCGTCCAAATAAGTTTCATTTCAGCATTTTGCCTTCAAGAGACCTAAAAAGTGAAAATGAACGAAATTAAATAATAACGGATATAAAAGAGTGGTCGATTAGGGCTTGAATGACCCTCAAAAGTGTACCTTTTAAATCCTTATCAAATATCCCTACACTTGATATTTGATTGTCCTCAACAAGTAATGCTTTTGGCCAATTAATTTTATAAGTTAGGGGCCATGAAACATAGTTTAGAACAATTCACAACAAGTATAAGCCCCGAAAAGTCATAACAAGCACGAATACATACTAGCACCCTCACAAGTGGTGTTTGGATACTCTCATCTCTCGGGTGTATATGAAATATATCAAATTGGAAATGGAAGATAAACACTCATTAACCGGTCCTAGTATATAGATTACCATAGGCTTGAGACTAGATCAAACCTTCATCGCTTTGGCGTAAGCACCTAGGAAAAACTATCCAATAGGTCTTTTAAAGGGTTGTAACGTTAGGCTTACGGTAGGGAAACAAAGGGTTTGGTTGGATAGGCGATTTAGTGGTGGCAAGTCAAAAATCTTTATGTTACAAGACTCGACACTCTAAACTCTAGATAACTTTGAAACAAACAAACATAAATTTAAAAATAGATGTAGGATGATAGCCCGTATGTTTTTTACATTTTTTTTGGAATACTCCTTTTTTCGGTTTTTTTTTTCATACACTTTTACTCTACCATCCTCTACGATAACATCAAAATAATAGGGATTTATAGGCACATCCCTACACTTGATTTTTTATTACTCTAACACTAATTTGACCCGAATTGAAAAGATCAAAACACTTGGAGTACATTATTACGTAAATAAAGGGAATTTGAATTTAACGTTCCTTCCCGTCACTTCATAAAATTTAACTTTTCCCATGAGTTACAATCGACCGAAAACTATGTACAAAGGATATGACTCGACTTAGCAACTTATGCAAGTAACTAGATAACTGAACTAAGGGTTTAGTATGATAACAATAGTGCACTAAAAGTGAGTGCATACAAGGTAGGCTAAGGCGATTTGGGTATACATTTGGGGGTGGATTTTAAACAATGCTCTTCATTGATATTCCGGAAAACTGAAACATCACGAGAACCGCAAAAAGGATAGGCTCTGAGGGGTTAACTAGGGGTATCGTGTACTAAAGATGAGTACAACGTAAAGGCGTGTGGGAATTACTCAACCGATGTGGAAGAAGTAATTATAATACGGGTATCAAACAAGGGTTATCCTCATGCCTCTTATCATTTAGTTATTCCTAACTACACAAGTGTAGTCTCACTAGCGATCTTGGAATGCATCACAAAACAAGTTCTAGAATCTATTATACTACCAGTACACTCTCTAAGCATTAAAGGTGAATGCTTTAATTCCTACAAATCTAAGGGCGAACCTCACATTTATGGGGTGGAATTTGAGTGGCAAAGGGTTTTGTGCTAGTCATATAACTTCCTATCCATGAGACGCTTTATTAAGACTAATGGCCCACTCCTACATGTCAAGAAATTTTTTAAATTTGGTGCCAAAATTACCCTAACCGGTATTTCTCATGGTTTATTACACAAATGAAATTGGACAAGGCAAATAGTCAAGGATAAGCATAGTTTCAAATTTCCCGTTTTATTTTCCCTCCCTACACTTAAACTGAACATTATCTCCAATGTTCCCCGAAAGTATCAAAGTTATGATAATGGAAGGTAGTTAAAAACAAAAAAACTAATACTCCTCTGATTAGATCGGTAGGATCCGTGTGAAGTAGTGGTTAAATTCTTCTTCAAGAAGAATGTATGTGTGGGAAGCTCCTTCCAATCTTATGTATCTTCTTCTTGATAAATAAAACCTGAACACTTTAAGAAAACAAACAAAACCTTCGCGTAAAATAGGCGGTAACACTATATATGACTCTACTATACTAGGATATAATGCTTGTGAAATGGATGTTTACAGGTTTTTTGGAAAATTAAGACCTGGAAAATTCCAAGAATTTATAAGTAGCACAGAAAACGAGAGAAAGAGATAAGTTGTTTATGCTCCTCCTGCGGTCGGTAGCGAGTATGACATCGGGTTATCTGAATGAAACTTGCTGCGATTTTCGGAAAAATTTTGGAAAAATTATATCTTTAGAATCGGAAAAATTTCTGCAAAACATCCATTATGACTCGATACAAGCATTTGACTCTAACAAACACACATATATATCTTTTCAATAATCGTAATTCTCATGTTCACGCTCTTTTAAAAACGTGTGTAATCTTCCCTACACTTATGCCTTTTGTAAAATACCTTTATATGTAATTAAGACGAGGTTAAAGACAAAATAAAGCATTTTCACAAATTAAAACATGAGAATAAACAATCAATGAAGAGATATACGACACACAAACAAGGAAACAATTAAGCATAGGTTGCCTCCCACGAAGCGCTTTTCTTTATTTATGAGTCTTGTAGCTAGACTCGAAGTCGTGCCCTCTACGTGGTCTCGTGCACGCTTACGTGCTTATCTGAAAACCATTCAATGTTCTCTCACTTTTCTTGTAATCATCTCCTAACTCTAGGCATTTTTTATAGTATCGCTCATTTTTTTAATAAGTATGCCTAAGTCCTTGTTGTTTATCTCTTTCCCTAAGTATCAGAATGGGAGCCATACGATTGCATGCCTTTATATCTTTGTGCTTAAACCTAGGATGTGTACGGGGCATTTGATAGACAAAATCTTCTACTCCATCAGAGAATGTGATTAGACCATCAATCATCCGTTCATTCAACCTAGTCATTCTCTTAAAGTTTGTTCCAAATATCACTTGAGTAAGGCTTCCATCAATGAATTCTCCTAAATCTTCTAGGACCATGAATTCAACCACATAGGCAAAGCTTCCGACAAAAACATCCAAGTAAGTGACCGCATCAACAACATTATCCCCTTGATAGGCTAATTCATCTACCTTTATTTTGTTACATAGATTTCTTGAGATTTAGTTTAAAGGTAAGAATGAATGCAAGTTAGCATCAATACTTTAAAATCCTATCTTATAAGGGAATTGAATGTTAAAGGGGTGATTAGCCTCGATTCTACACCTAGGGTCATGTGAGAAGTCTTCTTCCATTCCAAAATTAACTTCATCGATGACCTCTCCATTATCAAGTGCTTCACTATAGTCAAACTCCTCATCGGAATCCGAGTCATAGAAGGGACTATGTTGTTGCCAATTTATTTCATTATGCCCTAGGTGATTTCCAAAGTGGTGAACGGGTGAAGGGTTTTGTGGGATTGCGTTTTCTATTTCGGGATTGGGAGGAGGATTGGGGGCGGGTAGTGTGAAGACTCTTCAGCAAAAGATGCGAAACATGGTGAGTGATGGGATTCTGAACAAAGGTAACGAAGAAGGGGGATAGACTACGAGGAAGCTAAAAAATGAAAAAAAAATCTTACTTGATAGGAATCAAGAAAGGGAACCTAAACGAGGTGGAAATCTAACTAGCTATTCTATTCCCGGCAAAACGATACTGCGTAAAACGCGGCGTTCGGGTGAAACGAAACTTCCTTTCTTGAGTAAGTTTTCAACCACCTAGGCAGTGAATCTAATCGTTGTAGTGTAGTATTAGGGTAAGCCTCGGGATTGATATCGTTCTCTAGGGGAATAGGAATGCTAGTGAGAAATTACTACGCTAAGGTTGGGGTTGAGGAAGATTATTTTTTTATCTTTTTATATTTTTTTTAGAAAATAGAAAGGTACGAATCTCAGGGTATTGGATTTGGGGGTGGTACTCCTACCGATTAGTCTACTATTCTAATTATCTAATTAACTAAGCTAAGGGGTAGTCTATGTCTAATTGATGTGTGCTCGTATGATGATTAAAGATGTGTTTACCTAGATGCTATTACTCCCTAGTTATCTCCTATTGATGGTTAAATTGTCATGTCCTTATTCTTAATGCATTGTGTCTTCTAAGGTCGTAGGGTATGCTTTTTTCCCTAACTCTTTGAGACTAACTTAAGGTTATTGCCTACAAAATCTCTATGATTCATAAACTAACTCTAAGGTTATCTTTGGATTTTTAGCCTACAACAACTCTAGGCGATTATAAACTAATGTTCACAAAGATTACTCAAGCATTAAAAACACAACGATGGATTATTGCAAACCTAGGCCAATTACAATTAAGATAAGAGACAACCAATCAATATTCAATACCTAGGTTTCATAGATCTAAGAAAACACACAAGTAAATTAGCCGGACATGGTGAACATGCAAGCATACACACATACAATTGAAGACATAATTAAATTAATGAAGTAAATTATTTATCTTGTTGTAAAATAGGGTATGAGAACCCTAAGATACTGCCCAAGATAGCCAAAAACCGTTATTAGGTTTTACTCACAATTCTACCTCCTTAAAAGTCTGAAAATTGAATTCTATATATAGAGTTACAACGCGACGACCTCACTCTTTAATTGTGAGCCATGGATGCCGCCATTAGGGTTCGGCTTGACCAAGTCAACTTTGTACGGCGTCACCTTCTGGTTGTTGTGACGTCGGCTTTATCTTCTGCGCCATCGAGAATCTGATCTAGGCCATCTGAGTTGTGACGCCCTACTCTTTAAAGCTTGACGCCGTCGGTACAAAATAGCAATTTCACCGAGGCCGTCGCAATTATAGGGACGGCGTCGCCCTTTATCTGTGATGCCGTCAGGTGCGTTTCCAGCAGCTTGAGTGTCTCGATCTTGACTTTGGCCATTTTCTTCATATATTCACGCCTTTTCGTCCAAATAAGTATCATTCCAGTATTTTGCCTTCAAGAGACCTAAAAAGTGAAAAGGAATGAAATTAAGCAGTAACATATATAAAAGTGGTCGATTAAGGGCTTAAAGGACCCCTCAAAAGTGTGCCTTTTAAATCCTTATCAGTATCACCCTTCTCAATAACATCCCAGATGTTGTAGTCAATCATGCGAATGTATTGCCTCATTCGCATCTTTCAAACTTCATACTCACCCTGCTTCAGCATGGGTACCTTGGAGGCAGTAACCATGTGAGTTTCGTCAGACATCTTTGACTTGTTGAATTAGAACAAATCTGAGTAACACTTCTTCTTCTTGATCAACAGCTTCTAGATCACAAGCTCTGATACCACTTGTTGATCCCAGTTGAGCAAACGATCTTATATAGAAGCTGACTTAAACAATATAAACTGTTAAACACTACGCGGAATTTAATGTTTAACCTTAAGAAGAATAATGATAATTATCACTAAACACCTCAATATATTATTATACGAATACTCTGAATAGAATTAGGGTTTTACAACCTTGAAGTGTATCGACTCTTAGATATAACCAATACGTATATCTAACTCTAACATAGGACCTCCTTTTATAGGCTAAGGAGTCCTTTACAATATATATTACGTATTCTACAAGATAACTACACTTTCCATACAATACGAGCTACTCAAGATATTCTAGAATATTACGAGTTAAACTGGCCTAAATAAACTAGCAGTGCTTCATTGTATTAGCAGTGGTATGACACTTCTACTAGCCGTGGTATATCTTGAGCAATGGATCCAATTCTTCTAGCCGTGGTTTCTTTTATGCTGGCAGTGGTTCCATACTTAGAGTCATTCCTGTTAATAGAACCAAAAATCCAACAATGAATAGCAAGGTAAGGAAACCACATATGTTATTCAAACAAACAAGCACAAAAACTATTTGAGATAAGCAAATAATCAAGTAATGCAAGGTAAGACAATTAATCATTTAGCATAGCATACGAAAGTTATTTTCATCACTTTATGTTAAATATAAACATGTATACCAAGCTTGATTAGTTTCTTTTATATTTATAAATATGATAAAAAGCTTAATTTCAAAAGAAGACACACTGTTGTTCAAAGACGAAAACATCCGTCTCCAATTAGATCAAAAGTTTGTGCAAAAGTTATGACCGAAAAATGACTTTCTATTAAAAATCAATGATTCTATAAATTTTTGTTTTTAATCAGTTTATGAAATCATTTTTAAATGAAAGTAGACTCAAATGCCTTTCAAACGATAGGTGGCACGACTTCTACGGACTTATGGTTAATTAGTTATGAATTTTTGAAATTTAGACAAAAACTATCTTATGTACCACGGATCCGCCGGATCCCTTCCAAAAGGGATCTGCCCTTTGATAGCAGTGGGATCCGCGGATCTGACACAGATTTACAAAAATGCATGTTTTGACCCTATGAAAAGGTTTAACCTTTGTAGGTTTTTTAGTGAAGTTATATTACCCATTTTAATCTTTATTCAAGCTTGATAAACAAGATATCTAACAACAACACTTCAAAGATAAAAAACAACAAAACACTTTTTATATTATGCTTGACTTCACCAAAAATTTGATACAAGGACCTTACTCGTTTTGAAAACCATTTGTTTTTAAAAACTAGAGCCAACCCGCTCTGATACCAATTGTGAAAATGTAGAGGGGGGGTGAATACGTTTCCGTTTCGAACTTAAAACTTTTGTATCAAATATACTATAAACCATCGCATTTTCTAATCTCAACGCAAGGATGCCTTTAACGCATTACGGCATGTAAGGCCAACCCCTTAATATCACATAAGATTCTGCAAGATTAATGGTTCATTATAAATCAAGTTTCACCATTATTAGTCCGGTTTGTTTTTCTTGATCAAGCGTGTCATAATATGTAAAGTGTTAAATATAGTTTATGACTATATGAAAGACCAAGTATGCATCACACACATAAACATCAACCACATAGACGATCAACAATATAAAGCAAGAATAAAAGTAAAACGATAAGTAAAAGGATAGACAAACCAACACGAGGATTTATAGTTGTTCGGTCACGAATCTCCTCTTCACCCTACTTCACTCCCCGAGTATCCAACTCGAGAGTTACTTCACTAGATCAACAAACTCCATTTTTGGCGGAGAAAACCTTACACAACTTCGCTACACTTTTTCCCACTAAGCTAAACACCGAGTTCTTCCACGAGGTAGAACCAAACCTATCACAACGCCGCCTACACTTTATCCGGTACAAGGCTAGATACCGAGTCCTTCCACGAGGTAGAACCAAACCTATCACAACGTCTCCTACACTTTATCCGGTACAAGGCTAGATACCGAGTTCCATTACAAAGGAGGAACCATTACCCGACCAACACGACACATCTATGACACCCGTTATGTTTTGTGGCCCAACATAACAAACCTTGTGTTTTATGGCACAAACACATAAACTATCTGATCTAGTTATAGATACAAGAATATGATACTAGACAATATCCAAGACAATGTGTCTAATGGATATGAAATCCTAAACTAAACATCAAGAACACAAAGCATGATGTAGTTAGTCTTCTATGAATGAAGATGACAAGTTTCCCAAGCTTCTTGTAGAAGATCTTCATGCGCTTGTATGCTTGTGATGGGTGATCACTTTAGTAGGTAAGGATGCAAGATCTCTAGGCTTGCTTTGGAAGATCACTTCGGGAGTATGCTTACAACAAATGAAAGTTAGAAGCATTATGATCATATGAGATGAGGGTGGTTTACATGTTTCCTAATGATCTAAATATGCTAGAAATGGTGGAGAGAAACTATGTGTAAAGGTGTGTAGAAATGGTAAGAAGTGGCTTGCTATTTATAGGCAAAAAGGCCAAGACAAGTTTCTTCCCCAAGGATCCCTTCTGAGAGGGATCCGGACCTTGTAATCCAAGGGATCCATGGGCAATTAGAGGGATCCGTGGGACGCTCCTCTTTACCCATGGGTTATGGGTCATGGATCATGGGTCATGGGTCATGGACTTGAGTGCCCACCAAGGTACAATGTATCTAGACATTGGGTTATGTGTCTTGGGTCATGGGTCATGGGTTTTACCCAACACATTTACTTATGTTTATGTATTTTATAAAACATAAGTAACCAAAATTACTTAAGTTTTTTATAAACTATTTAACTAAACATGTTTAATGGTTTGTTAGGGGTTTGATCATAACGCAACATAACAAACATGTACGAACATGTGTTGTAGCAAACAAGGACTTAAGTCGTTGAGAGGTGTTGAAAGTATGTTGAGACAAAATATAATTACAACTTATACATTGTATGTTATGTATTACACGTTGCATGTTTGTCATCAACTTATACAAGGACTTAAGTCGTCGAAAGGTGTTGAAAGTATGTTGAGACAAAATATAATTACAACTTATACATTGTATGTTATGTATTACACGTTGCATGTTTGTCATCAACAAAACAAACGAGACTGTATAGATTAAATATCGTAATATTTGCACTAACACTTCAGTTAGATCAAAACTAATCGCTGATCATTTCAACACTGATAAAAAACATCTAACAAGAATAGGAAAAAGGGTTTGAGGAGAACGTAAAAGAGAGATTGGTTCTCATTGGTTATATCCCACAACATATTCTTTGTTCAATATATATCAAATGGTTTCTGATATGGGTAAAAGGAAAATGGCCGGTGGTATGTGTGAAAACACATACCTTTTCTATATCAAAACTGACCCAAAATAACCGGAAATGAGCCGTTAATGCATAATATTTGTTTGTTTCTTGATTTTATGCATGTGCAGGTCCGGATATGACAAAACAGACAAAAGAAAGCCAAAATAGAAGAAAATCGAGCACGAGAATGAGAAGAGTGTAAAAGCCGATGTCGGGATGCAGTTTTGAGGATCTTAAATGCTTAAAAAGTCAAAATTACGGAGTTCTGGATCAAGATTGGGAGTTTTTCACATCTTCACCTTCACTTTCCCATATTTACACAATTCACCCTCAACTTTTACATTATTATACTTTTTACCCTCATTTACCTTTATTTACCAAATATACCCCTCATATACCCTCATTTAACCAAAGATCACTTCATACCCTTACCTTTCATAATTTACACCATGGGTCCTTAAAATATCAAAATATACAAGAATGATTTTTATTTACAAAATAAGGCCCAAGTCCAAAACTACTCTTTATCCAACAGCCCAATACAAACTAACCCTTAACCTGATGAACCCCCCTTCTATAAACAAACCATTTGACCCTTTACCATGTCATGACCCCTAGCCAAATAATCCCACGTGACCCCCACCCTTTTTATCCCACCAGTCAAAGATCCCAGCAAAGTCAAATCCAATAAAAAATACCCCAAAGATAGAAACGTGCCATTTCTTTTACAAGTTACTGTTCAACAGTCTTCCCCAAAATTCCTTACAAATTTTACCCAACTTAAGTGCTTCTAGAAGCCTCTGACAACGTGTCAGAGGTATGACACTCAAGGATTGCCAGCGTGTATGAATGGAGTGCTCTCATTGGCTTAGACACATCATTGATTTAATCTAAGGGTCGAAATTGATTGGATGATGATGGGATTATAATCAAAGGTTGTGATTAAGCTTCTTGAAGCTTTTGAGATCAATCCCCAAGCTCCTGCTCAGCTATCAAAGCCTTCACACATCACAGATAGAAAATGTCCAATTTTCACTGCTTTTAGAAAATTGTTGCCCTTTAATTTCATTGTCATTACTGTTTTAAATACTTGTTTTAGTTGTAATTTTGATTTCAGTCTTGTAAGTTTAGTGTTTTTAATTGAAAATTCAGATATATATTCTTGCCTTGTCTCAATTTTATTTCAAATTCTCATTTGCTGTTAGTTACTGTTCCAAGCTTTCACTTCTATTTGGATAAGCTCGGATAAGCTTATTTTAGCTTATATGAGCTTATCAAAGCTTTAACTAGTCTTAATTTCATTTTATTTCAGAAGTCAAAATAAGTCAACATGTGTCAAAATTTCAAAAGTCAACTTGTTTTTTGGTTAAATTCTGATCTCAAGGTATTAATGAGTTAAGTTTAATGTTAGTTTGAGTATTTTAAAATCAGTTGAGTTAGTTTGTTCAAGTTTTCAAAGATAAGTGCCAATTGTTCCAATTAAGGAGTGTTTGGAATTGCTTTTATTTTCAGCTTAAAACAAATTTGGTCAGTTGATTTTGAAGTCATTTGAGTTTGAAAACTATTTTTGATACATTCCAAATCATAGTCCTTGTTTTGTCAAACTAGATTTAGGATTTCAAGTGTTTTGGAAATCTATCCTAATTTTCCCAAAATGGTTTTTGTCAATTTTCACAAAGCATTTTAGGTCAGTTTTAGTTGTTATAAACATTAGTAAAAATTAAAAATAGCAATTTCAATATCTAATTTCACTTTTCCCAAAAGAAAAAAAAAATCAAGAAAAATCAAATGATGGGGCTGCTATGGGTATAAAGTTGGTGACCTGTGCTATTTTCTCCCCTGCACCACAGCTTTTCGGCCCCAGATAAGCTTCTTCTCAGCTTAATATCTTCTTATGCTTTGGGTGTTTGTGGTTGATTTATTGTTTTATAGGTAGCCATTTGTAACACCCCAACCCGGAAAGGGTAGAATTGTCACATTCTGGTGTCATATCAGAACATACTACTAAAATTATGCAAACGAAAACCTTACAAAATGAAATACCAAGTCATATAAACGAATGACTTACAAAGAAGATTACAAAATCCAAAATATCAAAGTGAAATGAAAATCAAAACAATGGCTCTTCGAAATAAGTCCCGGAAATAATAAGGTAACTAGGGTCGGTCCACTCAGATAATCCAACTCTCAGCCCATCAAGCCCATCTTCCAACCTAAAACCTGCCGCAGGAAAAGAAATGCGGTTGGGCTTAAAAAGCCAGTGAACAGATATAACAAACGAAAACTAAACAAAATCTGAAATATAAAATGAAACAAGGAAGCTGATAACAAGGTCGCAACGAAATGAGGACAATGAGTCTATGAGGAACCTGCAGAATACAATAGTAACAGATATCCAGAAGGAACAGATAAAAGAGGAGGACAAAGCACATAACACATTGATTACATATACGTAAGCACATCTAAATAACCAGGCATACAATAAATCAGGAAGTCAGAGTACATATAAGCCAAACGGAAGTCCAAAAGCTAGCGGAAGCAACTAACTAGAAAGTGAGCATGGCAATCATACAAGTCAAGTAACCCACAGTTAATAACGTCACAAGTATCAGAACAGCAGAAATACCATCAGCAATCAAACATGGTAGCCACACGTATCAAGTATGAATTCAGCATGAACGCTATAATTGAATGAATTAAGGACATAACAGGGCAATTAAACAAGTTAACAAGCCAGACCACATAAGTTGAACCATTTACCTAATAAAACCGTAGCATAAACAGCAATGTAAACATGGCAGATCAACAATAAGCAGATAAGGATACTAACGAATATTCATAGTCCACGAGGTCAACAGAACGAAGTTTACATGATAAACAGTCAAAACAATCGATTACACACTAGCATGGTCACCAGACAAATCAAAGGGATCACATAACAGTAAGATAACACATAGTCAGATGACGACAGGTAAATCCTATAATCGCATGATAATCATATCGTAACAGGGTACATGATAGTCACATAAAACATGGATAGCATAATCAAATTCAATAATCATATAATAACCCGGTACGTGAATGGAATGATAGTCTGAAGTAATGGAAAAGGAGTATGACAGATCAATACAATGGAATATAGCATGGTAGTAGAGCGAGTCACATAAGGGTACTGAGTAATGGACAATCAATACAGAATATGGTGCGTTGGGGAATACAGAAAGTACAATATAGGTATATCAATAGTGTAAGGTTTGTCAGAAATCTATCCCGAGCCAACAATATAATACAATACAATCAACTGTGGCATTAGCAGCCCAATATCCAATAGTAGCCATTGTATTCGGAGGGGTGACCTCAGAATACAAGATCAATAGGAGAGGAGACCTTAGTAACCAATAGAGTAGCTAGCTCCCAGACTGTGAGGGGGTTTATTTCACACACGCACTACATCACAGTTGGATCGATGTACTCTAACCAAACTAACTTATATAGCTTGTAAGGGTTTAGTAACCTCGGATAAATCCTAAGTTACTAACAAAGAAACACTGAACTAACTCTATTAAGTATGCGGAATTTACTTAACAAAGCTAAGAAGAATTAAGTTTAACTTTCAACGATTTTATTAATAACTCTGAACCTGCTTGATATACAAACTCACTAACAACTCTAAAACTCTAATATCTTACTCTCTAAAAACGTATTACAATTACAAACCTTGTACGACAAGTAATACTAAACTAATACTTAGAACATTCTAGAATTACAAGATAATCCTTAACAATTTTGCATATCAGTCCTTTAAGCATGCAGTACTTTGATGAATCGAGCAGTACTTTGACTTTAATCTTTAGCAGTACTTTGACTTTAATCTTTAGCAGTACTTTGACTTCTTCAGTACTTTGATTCTTCAGCACTTTGACTTTCAATATCCCAACAATCCTCCCCTAACTTGAA
Source organism: Chrysanthemum makinoi (assembly GCA_910596185.1). Taxonomy (NCBI): domain Eukaryota; kingdom Viridiplantae; phylum Streptophyta; class Magnoliopsida; order Asterales; family Asteraceae; genus Chrysanthemum; species Chrysanthemum makinoi. The sequence goes on from OU343219.1 coordinate 4,265,163, forward strand.
TTCTACTTGCATGATTTCAAGTTCCTTTGTATATTCATCTTTAATATCTTTGTCTTCAAGGAAAGATGGTGTCTTTATCTTCAAAGTTTTGTCTATGTATTTCCTGTGCTTGTATTATCATCATCAAAGTAGTCTTTATATGTAATCTTGTGAAGCAACAATCAGCAAGCTCCATCTTTTCAGCAACTCAACAATATATGGTAATTTTGTACATTAATTCATTAAGTTTTAGTCTATTCTCATCACTTCCAGGTGTGTAAACTCCTGTGAGAGGTGAATCATTGAAATTTTAATGGATTTTGATGTCTCTTTACCAAATCCATTCACTCTGGAGTAGCCAAATTTTTAGGTGTGTAAGACCATGGTACATTGATAACCATATGATTTTTAGCAAATCATCAGCTATCAACAGATTTGATTTGTCTTTACCAAAAGCTTTACCCTTTTGGACTAGTTAGTTCTTGCAACCATGGTGAACTAGTTACCATATAAATGGTTTTTCCACAGCCTTTACTACAAGCTATTTTTCTTGTGGGCTAGCCAACTCTTTACATTTGCTGATATGGTGAGTTGATTACCATACAACTTATTAGCACGTTGTCAACTATATAACGGATTTGAGATATCTTTACCAGAGCCGTTTGCTCATGGATTAGCCAGTCCTTTTGTTAAACATGGTGGACTGATAACCTATTGTTATAACCATCTCAAAAACCATTTTGTTGCTTTTAACTTTTGTTTCAAAATATTTTTCACTTAACAAAAAATTTTCTTTCAAAAACATTTACTGGTTTGTGCTGCAAGCAGTACTTTGATTTAAAGTATTGTTTGTCCAGCAGTACTTTGAATAAAGTACTTATTTTTCAAAAATTTATATAATTAAACATCATACCAGTACTTATGCTTCATCATCAGCCTTTGCCCATTTGATATACAATTCAATAACCATTAAGGTTGTGTCATTCTCTTCCTCGACTTCCATTCCATGATCCAGCATCCTTCTCATAAGATCTCTTGTCAAAGGATATCTTCTTACAGCTAACATATGGATCATAGTTCCATCTTCCAATTCCAAAGCATAAACTCCTGATTCTTCAAAGAATCTCCAGCTTGTAATCTCCCAGTTCTCTTGATTTTGCCAGAGTTCATCATTGCTTGTTTCCTCAGTTTCGAAGATAGTTGTCAGATCTCCTAGTAATACTAAGCCAACTCCAGTTGATGGAATATGTTCAAACTATTCTTGTACTAACTCATATAGTTGAAACAGATCTGCTCTATCTATTATGTGCAGTATATCCCATAGCAAATTGAATACTCTAAAGCTTTCATCCTCCCAATGGAACATCAAATAGTTTCCATCATCCTTTGATTCTACTACTTCAAATGTAGTTATCTTGGATTTCTTAACTGCAGCATCTTTGGATTTAGGATTCTCAAAGTCAACAACTCTAATGTAATTCCTCAGTTCATCAACTGTATCTGATCTTAGCTCAATCTTCTTTGATTGTTCGCCATTGTCCTTTTTCTTTTAAGCTTCTTTTACTAAAATCCTCCTTGTGCTTATCATCCTTGAAAGAAATAATACTCTGAACTTGCTTCTGATAAGCTTCTCTGACAGCATTATATAAGTCTTTCATCTCCAAGTAGTTCAGCTTCTGTAACCCGGTGTACCCTTGACCTTTCAAGTAAGCCATCATAGCATTTCTTTCTTTAGCCTTACTCATTAGTCTTTGTGGTATAACGACAGGCTCTTCCACTGGTTGAACAATTTTAGCATCAAACTTAGCCACTTCAATAGCTCTTAACTCTGCTAAGGTTAGCTTCTTTTTCTTCTTTGTTTCCGCCAGTTTACCTTTACCTTTATCTTTTGGATCTATAACTGGTTGAGAAGCTTGTGGTTGTTCTTCAGTAATTCCTGGAATGCAAACACCTCTTGGTCTTAATAGGTTTTGCAAAATTTGAGCAATTGTCTCATCATCACTTGCAGTATGCTCTACCATAGGTGTATCAGCTTCCTCTTCTTGTAGGACTGTGGAAGGACCAGCTTCTTCATCAAAATTAAGTTTCCTTCGTGTAATCAGCTCTTGTCTATGTGTTCCTTGAAGAGCAGTACTTTGATCAGCAACTTGATCATCAGTACTTTGTACACCAGTGCTTTGAACTCTAGTTCCTTCAGGATCAGTACTTTTAATATTTACTTGAACTTCAGTACCTTGAGGTTCATCTTCTTTTTCTTCATAAATATCAGCATCTTCTTTCAAATTATCTTGCTCCAGATTCCTCCCCAATTGGATAGAAGATTGCTGTTGAACCTTTTTGCCTTTGGAAGGCTTCTTAAAGTGCTTTCTTTTCTTCTTTTCAGCCTTGACCCACAATCTGTGATGTTGGACTAAAGGCCAGACAAACTTCTTTAATCTTCGAAACTTGGTCTTCAATTTCACCAGTTCTGCAGCCTGATGTTCAACGTCTTTCTTTAAACTTGTTAGCTCCTTTGTTAAAGCTTAAGTATCCAGAACCTGTCCTTCAGATGCCACATCTCCCTCATCTCCTCCAGACGTTTGAAGCCCATTTGTTGAAGTGTACTCATTGGGAGAGGATGGTGTATTTACCTCTGGTTCTGAATCTCCATGATTAGAATGGTGTGGAGATGTAGGAGGTGAAGTTGCAGTACCTTCTTGTATATCAGTACCTTGGGAAGCAGTACCTTGAGATGATGCAGTACCTTCTCGTTTTTCACTTGCTGCAGCCTCATGTCTAATTGCTTCAACAATCTCCATCATTGAAGTAGTCAAGGGAGTGTTCCTTCCAGAAAACTTGTCACTCTTCCTAGCCATGAAAGTGAAAATCTTGGCAGGTTGTACCACAATAGGTAATAAGTTCGAAGGCTTTGGTACATCATGAAGTTGTTTATTCAAGAATATTTGAATAAATCTTGGATACATCAACCAGGTGGATCCATGAGAAATGTGAGATAGCATACCATCTAAAATTAGCCTTGAAAAATTGAAGATACGATTTGTAGCTAATCCCACCAGTGCAGATGCTATATTAGAACCAAATTGCTCCCATGAAGTACTCTTAGAACTGATACAATGAAGTAGGACATGAACCAAGTACTTCCAATGTGGACTAAACAAGGGTTTCTTGAATGTTGTTGTTTCAGTCAAAGACCCTTCATACCCAATATCTCTTAGAGTATCCCAAAGAAGCTGTTTATCAAAACGTATAGCCCCTTCTTCATCATCAAATAAAAGATCTTCTCGAATGGAGGCTTTACTAACTCTCACAATCCTTCCAGCAACTTTAGCCTGTATATATGACTCATCATTCTCCATGTGAGTTCTAGCAGTCGCCCAAAATTGTTGAATCCATGGCTCAATAACGTCTGGTTCTACCAAAAGTGCATAACTGATTGGAGATCCAGTGAGAAAATCAATAATGTCATGGAATGCGACATTAGCTTCAGTCTTATCTAAATTAGCCACCATGTTGTGTTTAGAAACTGTATTCCGATTCGCCATTGATTGTGTGTTTACAAAGAAAGTGATTCGATGAATAGTAAATGTGAAAGAGAGAGAAATATGGAAAAGATTGATAAGTATAAAGATGAGAGGGAAAATCAAAAGGTAGTTATTTATAGGTGAGATTTGAAAAATCACAACCTATAATAACAAAGTTGTCGTTATTTGAATTTTACCCCTCTTTTTAACCGTTAGAACAGTACGTTGATAAGACAAGCAGTGCTTTCCATGTGCGCAGTACTTTCCAGAGTAGTACTTTCAGTGCAGTACTTTCATATAACCAAAAAGCATTACTTTTCCAGTCTTCTCTTCACAATGGCAGAAACTTCAAATATGCATTGAATTGCCTCCCCTCAAGCAATGCATGGGACTGTGTAACTTACTAATCAGTCATCCCCTTAAATGTAGCTTAGTGATTGATCATTCCAATACTCACCACCAAATGATTGAATCGTGAAACATCAAATCCTTTGGTGAGTAAATCAGCTACATTCTCCTTCTCAACAGTTATAGGTTCTTCATCAGGAACAGCATCAGGTCTAATATTGACTCCATGAACAATGTACTGTAATTCATCTTCCTTGTGGACAACTTGATTTTCTTCTCTAACAGGTACATAATTCATAGAAGGATTCAAAACCTCAAGATCAAACATCCAATCAATACCTTTACCCTTCTGATTTTCTTGATCTTCTAAAAATTCAACATGAAGACAATCTTGAACCTTTTTGGTGACCCTGTTATACACTCTGAATCCTTTGCTATTGGTGCAGTACCCCAATAAGTATCCTTCTTCTGACTTGCCATCAAATTTTCCCAAATTATCAATTGTGTTGAGAATAGTCAGAGGGCATCCAAAAGGTTTCATAAAACGAATATTGGGTTTGTTTCCCATCAGCAACTCATAAGGTGTCTTCATCTCGAGGTTTGGTGGACTGATACTCTATTAATCACATAGTAAGCGGATTACATGCCTTCAGCCCAAAATTGAATAGGTAATAATGAATCGCAAGCAGTTGTTCTCGGCCTTCAATCAAAGTTCTGTTCTTTCTTTCGCAACACCATTCTCGTGGAGTTCTAGCAATCTGAACTCCTCTTGATTCCTTTCTTAGCACAAAACTCATCCATAAGCTTGTTCTTGAATTCAGTCCCATTATCACATCTAATACCTCTTACTTTGAGCCTCAGTTGATTTTCAAGGGCTATTATAAGTTCATGAATAGCATCAAAGGTGTCATCTTTAAATCCCAAGAAAAATACCCAACTAAACTGTGCCGCAATCATCCTGTCACAACCGTGACAGACTTTTCTTGTTTAGACTAGCAACAGAAACAGGTCCAAACAAATCCATGTGCAACAAATCCAAAGGTTCTCTAATAGTTCTTTCCTCAAGCTTCTTGCATGAAGCTTTGTGTTGTTTACCCTTCTTGCATGCCAAACATGAGTGATCATTCTTGTAAGTTTTGGAAGGTAAACCTCTAACTAAATTTCCTTTAACCAGCTTGTTGATATTCTTGAAATTCACATGCCCTAATCTTCTATGCCACTGATGTGCTTCTTCAAGTGTTGCCTTTGCTACTAAACATGTTGCTTTTGCAGAAGAGTTAAGACTCTTCATATCCAGACTGTACACATCATTGGTTCTTGGTATCTTAGTATTACCAAGTTATCATCAACAAGCTTGAACTCAGGTGAAAGAATGAGACATTCTGTGTTAGTGAATAACACAGGGTGCTTCTTATCACAGATCTAAGAGACTGACAAAAGGTTGAACTTGAGCTCGTTCACATATCTACCATTCTCAAAGTCTATGCTTCCTGCCTTAATAGTTCCTTTGCCAGTAATTCTTCCTCCACTAGCATCATTCCCAAATGCAACTCTTCCTCTACAATAGGATCTAAAATCTAACAGAATTTCTTTGTCTCCTGTCATGCTTCCAGAGCAACCACTATCCACAATTAAATGATCTTTAAGCTCCTCTTCTGGGTTTCCCTACACAAAGATAAAAGAGTTAGTTAATTTTAGGAACCCAAGCCATTACGGACCTGTGTTCCCCTTGTGGAGTTACATACTTAAATTCTTTAAGTATGTAATTTCCACTGTCTTTAAGCACATGATCAATTATCTTTGGTTGTTCTAAAACTTGTGTTGGTTTTTCAATAAAAATCTCTTTTTCATCCAAGTTTTCTTTATTATTTTCAACCAAAATCTCTGTTTCACTCACACTTGCTGAAAGTACTGTTTGTTCCCCATCAGTACTTTCCTATTTAACCCAACATTTTTTAACTTTTGGTGTAGTGGGCTTTGATCTAGATACTCTTTTTGAGGTGTAATGCCTTCTAGATTGATAGTAACTGGATCTCCTTGGATTCCCATTCCAAAAAGTGTTTGGGGAAAACCGAGCAGTACTTTGAGAAGGTACTGTTTGTGAAACTTTGGCTTAACAGTACCTTGAAAAGTGTTTGAGGGTACTGGAGGTTTTGAAAAAGGTCTTCTCTGGTGAGGGTACCTATAGTCTTGTGAGAATTTGCTATGGTTAACCCTATGTGAGTGATTCCAGACTGGTTTCTTCTCTCTAGGCTTATGGTTGGTAGATCTGGTCTTTGGGAATTTGCTTAGATATTCTGAGTGAAAGTCACAGTTCTTAATCAAATGATCAGGACTATAACAAACAAAACATAATTTTTGACCTGTAATCCCAAAATTGCTTCCTTTATGTGTATGACCAAACCTATCCTGTCTTCTAGGTGAATGATGGGAATTGTTTTGACCAAAATTATCCCAAAAAGGTTTAGCAGTATGTTGAAAAGGTTTTCTTAAAGGTACTGTTGAACGTCTAGCAGTACTTTGAGAAGCTTTGAGAAGAAGGTACTGCTTGACTCTTAACACTATCATCCTTAGGTTTCTCAACTGTTTCTTTTAGGTGTCAGAACTAGATGGACCTGTATTAGATTGACCAGTAAGCTTTTTCCTAAACTCTAGATTGTCTACTCCAAAACAAGACACATCTGTCCTAAATGGTTGAAAACTACCAATGGGATGAGGGACTGCATGATAACCCTTGTCTTTCTTAAACTCAGGATTTGTTTGACTAATTAATTCCTCATTACTAGATGTATGTACTGTTAGGTCACTATGTTTACAACACAAGCATCAAGAAAAGAGATAGAGAAGAGATCGGATGAACAAACCACACACACAAACACTACGCGTAAGAGTTTAGAGAAAGGTTATGCGTGAGTAATGAAAGAGTGAATGAATTGAACAACCAACCCTCAAGTGAGGGTTATTACAAGGTTTTATAGGAGAGGGAGCTAGGGAAACACTCCTAGTCCCTTCCTTTCCTTATTGGACTTAGGCCTAGGCTTATGTGCCTTCTACATAAGCCTAAGGCTAATTACTAACATAAAGGCCATATTAAGCTAACTATTACATATGAATCACTAACACTTGAATTAAAGTTTAGGAGTGATTCCAACAATCTCCCCCTAAGTGTAGGTGAAGAATGAAAGACTGATATACGATGAAGGTGCTTATGTAATAGTAGCTTTGACGTCTTCTGACATTCTTCTTTCTTGTGAGAAGACTTTCCTTGATTCGAACAATCTCCCCAGTGTAGAGAAATTGTTTCCTTTGAAAGGTTCTGCTTTGACGTCATCATATTCTTTGATCTTTGATCTTTGTTCTTTGTGATGGAAAGTGATAGTATGTTGTTGTTTTCTGCTTCAGGTCTGCTTCGTTGCTCCAGTGTCTCCACGTCTTTCTTCAACATGCTCATATGCTCTTTAACGTTGGAATTCCATACTGATGTAGTTTACTTAGTCTTTAAACTTTGTAGATTCTTTGACTTGATGAAGAATCATTCTGACTTTTGTGTTGCTTTATGAGAGAACTTCCATTAGTGATGTAGTTGGTATGAACATGTGAAGAATCTGCACAATCAGTCCACTTCAGAGCTTCCATAAGATGAAAACATAAAAACGGTTAGTAATAAGCGGATTCCGGCACTTACAAGTTTGAATGTCGAGGGTGTTAACAGCATAGTGTGAAAACACGTCTCTAATTCTTACAAAGGCCGTCCTCGAACGGAGTCCCACAAGTGAGATAACACGATAAAATCGGGTACATCTAAAGTTCGGATGAGTTGCCGAGGTACACCGAAGCATCACCTCATGCATAGATCGCTTGAGACACACCTGCGTAATCCACGGGAGTTACCAAAGTGACCTGCCGTCGTGGTCGCGTTTGATGTTGACCTGGCAGGAGTTTCAATTCAATCACTGAGGATCACAATTGTGAACCTCTCATAAATGTTCGCGACAGATTGCTAAGATCTGTGAAGGACTCGATAACGTACCACTGATGATCTTATTTGGTGATCAACAAGTGGTGAAATGTCAAGTGTTCCTAAGAGATCTTTTGATGAATCTCGTGGCTCTAGACTCAATAGTGCATTTTGGTTTTCCTGAGCGGAGACTAGGGAGAGGGTCTCCTTCTTCAATACCAGCGATCTCTAAGAGAAAGTTGATAGTTTACATACGGTTCCCTGTGAGAATGAAACAAGCTTCTGTTGAGAGAAACTTGAGTGGCTAAGAAGGTTTAGTGCATGCATCACTGGGTCCATGACAACTTTTAAACTTCAATACCGGTGTCATCAAGTGACGACCCGGTAGCATATGAATTGAACCGGTTCCATTCTAAGTTGAATAATCTGGAGGGCTATTTGTTTTCACCCTTTTCTTTGCATTTCTTTTTAATTCTTCAACTCCTTCTTTCTCCGATTCTCATTTTCTCCTTTTTTATAATCATACCTAAGGACTTCTAAATTCTAACTATTTGTGATGTCCTTGGGTAGATCCCTCCGGCTCTGGCGGATCATAGGACGGTTATTCCTAACCTTAGTCACATTATAACTCCATGACTAACCTATGTTGCCATAAAACCATTTTCATAAAAATCTCTCAAAGTGTTTGTGAATGAAAAACATGTTTGAACACTTCAAGAGTTTTAGATTTTCAAAAATACTCCCCCTCCACATGTGCTTAAGAGTATTATAGAAATTTGCACAGTGAGGAAGGAGCTCGCACTTTTGAATTGATCGACTCAAGATAGACAATTCCTTGCGAGACACGATTACGTTGTATAGTTAAGGAGATACATTGTCAGCTTTTAGGTGACAACTAGCTCTAATAACTACCTTGAAGATGTGGACAATCCCCGAAAGGTTGTCAAAACTGTCAAAGTTCATGTCTATCAGGAGCTTCTCGAATAGGTACAATTTACTTGGATAAGTCTTCGAAGACAAATCTTTTCAATGTATGACTGTTTAGTTCCCATCAATTCATGGGTTGAAGTCTGTTCACACGAGGATTCATTAGCAAAACACAACATATTTCTATCACATAATTTTCTCCCCCTCAAAAATGGCATATAAATGTTGTTTTTGAAGAAATGTTGAGAATAAATAGGACCATTCTGAGTTTTGTGGGAAGATAACTACAAAGAACAATTTATGATCAGAGTTTTAATCAAATACTCCCCCTCAACAAGTGATATAAACGGTTGAGGTTTTGAAAATCATAAGGGGAAGTACTTGTTCTTTTGAGCAAAACCTTGAAAAATGAAAGGTTTGATAGGTTTTACTTAAAAATAAGAAGCTTTCGCTCCTTTTATAAGGATTGTGGCACTGAAGCGTACCACAGGGTCCTTTCTTGACAAGTACGGGTTGTACACTGTTATGTGTGCACAAGCCATCGACATAATAATATCACACATCCAAATAAATATGAAATTGAAAACAGTTTAAGGGGTACCAGGTAGTCCATCAATCTTTCCAGGAATGTGAACCGGGCGTTGATAGCCAGTGAGAGAAATCTCTAGGGATCGACCACCTACAAAGCTCTCCATTGTTCGAATCGTCCCTTCGTACAACCTTTCATCAATCATGGTGATGATCCTCTTCACATCCCGTCGTCACGAGTTCCATTGCTTTGGTGTCCCAATGTCTTCATATATATCCTTCAACCTATAAGCCAATCCGTCCCTAACCTTCTTCAAAGTGTGATCCCCAAACTTGTGAAGATCTCTACACGCCATCAAGCAGTTTTGTTGTAGCTCACTATGGTAAACTACTCCGAATGGTTTGCTGACGAGGGTGTATTGTGGAAGCTGGTTGATGTCGGGAAGTTCAAGCTGAGGTCTGGTGAAGTTGACACGGGTCTCATAAGATTCAACAGCAAGTTGTAAGTCTTCTACACGTTCCTGTATCACTATGCTTCTGATGAAGATAAGCAAGGACTTGATGAATTCACGTTGAACTTCAGTCAAGAATTGTCTCATGCGTCTCTGTACTTTGGCAAGATACAGATCTTCAATTTCGTTGAGAGACAAGTTCTGAAAGTCCGCTTCACAGAATGCATAGTCTCGTTCGTCTTGTCTTTTGACCACAATATTCTAGAGAAAGGTGTAGTCCCATTTAGACGAAAGATCTATATGCTTAACAACAACGATCCCTTTAGTACTGAACACTTCATGTTGAGACTTCTGAACCTGGCAGCTTCTGTAGTAGATTCGTCGATGTTCCGGCCAATGGTGAATCCCATACATTGCATCACGGTCATACAATTCCACATTGTTGGAAAACATGTGGGTATCTTTTTCCTCGATGGCTATCTTAGAGTATATGGCTGCCGGGAACGGAAGTGTCAGTGATGTAGCGTATTTCCTTGAACCATCACTGCCATGTAGAATAAATTCCAAGTCGTTGTTGAAGAAGTAGAGAAATGGAATCTTAGGCTGATCTGGTTGGCCAATTGTTGGTAGAGGTTTAGACCAATCGGTGTAGTATGGAGTGTTTTCTTTTCTGGAGAAGTCGATGTTTGCTTCAGGGTTGAGCCAATCAATGTTGTTGGACATGGCTCGTGCTATGTTTTCAAGGTGGTATTCAACCTCGATGGCACTTTCCGAGATGTCTTTTAGCAGTTGAAAAGCTTCATTCTTGATTCGTTTCAACTCTGATTTCGTCATCTTCTTCACTCGGAATTTTTCTTGCAGTACCTTTGCATGCTCCAATGTACTACCGTCTTCTAGATCTTGACCTTCAGGAGGGTAGGGAGTTGAATTAACAAGTGTAGAAAACCAGTCGTATTCATCGGTGTCATCTTCATATAGCCATGATACGACATTAGCCTGATGCGTCTTTGTCTTCTTTTTCTTTTTCTTTGGCTTAGAGGAGGATTCTGGTTTCTTAGCATTGTCAGGAGAGGTGGGTTGTTGTTGGGGTTCAGGGACTTCCTCATCGTCACCACCCGTATACTCAAAGTGATCATCGGTTTTCTAAGTCTGGGGTGGTAACTCAGAATCCTGAGGTTTGTCAGTAGAAGAGCGAGGAGGAGATCATGGTTGAGCTGGAGTCCTTTGGGGTGGAGGTTGCATGGAGGATGATTCACCAGACTTCTTTTGGCATTTAGGCTCGTCACTCTTATCCTTATCCTTATCTTCTTCGTCTCTTGGACGTTTGGGCCTTTCGCCTTTCTCTCTCGCATGCTGATTTGAGTTGGTATTCCAGCAATGCTTCAAACAATTTACCTTCGTAAGAGGCAAATGTTGCAGAGCGTTTCGACATTTTAGCTACCAACCGGTTAACCAATTCAAAGATCTGAGAAGATTATGGGATCAACTGGATTGATGTTTACATGCATCGGTGTTGATTTCATAGTTTGCTTGGCCAAGTGTAGTAGATTCGGATAGAGTTGTTTGGTAAACATCTCCTTTGTAATTCCAGGAACGATGTCAAGAAGGAACTTTTGAGTGTAACCTTTGATCATCTCGTTCATTTCCCCTTGAAGATCACGTTTCATGTACTTCTGGACGTATTCCCTTTCAACTTGCATCTTGTCATTCTCGTCATGTAGATATCAGACGGTCACGAGAAAATTCAGCTTTTTGTAAAGCACCTCTTTCTTCCTAACCTGCTTAACAGCTTTAACAATTCGTGTCTTAGCCCGAGAAATCCAAGAATCATCTGGTTTCTTCACAGATTTGGATGTGGATCTGGTTGATCTTTTTGATGGTGATGGTGAAGAAAGAGAGGATGAATCTGATGATGAAGAGACGTGAGGAGGCTCGGGGTCCTTTGGTGGCGCAGAAGTTTCCTCCTTAGAGCGGGCGGGACTGTCTAGAAGAAAATTGTTATGATCGGTTTCATCATCATTTCCAGACTTAGCCTTTTCTTCAGCCTGAATCCGGGCCTCTTCAATAGCTTTGGCTTGAGCTGCAGCCTCACTATCAGCTTTTTCTTTCTCAGACTTTTCTTTTTCTGGTTCCTCAAAATCATAATCAATAGAGTCCTCCAAGAGCTTTTGTTGTTGCACAAGAGTGGTGGCACCAGTTCCCTTATCGGGTCGATTAACCGCATAAGGAATTGGTGTAGATTGGACACCACCGCTTGACCCACCTGGGCCACGCATTTGATCCTGTTCAAACTCTTTTGCTTTGTGTTGGAGTATAATGATTTTGAACTTCTTCTTGTAGGCTGTATCCAGTGGCTCTTCATATGAGCTTTCTTCTTCTGGTTCAAGTACTGGAGTCTTCCCGTTGCCGTGTTCAGCTATAGGACTTGGAGGTTTAGCTATTGTTTGAGTTACATTTGTTGCAGTTTCAGAGTAGGTGACCTCTTCATCTGATTCAGTTTCCTCAGAGCTTTCGTCCACTAGCTTTAATTGTGGTTTAGGTTTGGGAATGGGAATAGGAACAGCTTCCTTAGAGGGAACTGTCCTTTTTCGTGCAGGTTTCCTCTTTGGGAACTTCCTTTGACTCTCAGTGCTTGCAAAGACTTCCTTCACTGCCTCTTCTGGTTTTCCTTGTAGGTGTGCCAGAAGATTTTTCATTGAGATGACCAACTTTGCCTTCTTTAACTGCTACCAGATACCTTTTGTATGTGTAGAGCTTTTTAATTTCATCAGACAGAAGGTGATCCGGCAACACAACACCCTGTTTCGTTTGTTGATTCCTTGATTCTGACTGTTAGAGTAGGTTCAGACAACATGTCGTGATTGTTGAGGTCATTGAGTCTCTTGGGAATATCAGGATTAAGCCCAAGTGCTCTTTGGATCAATAGTTTTGTATATATGATATAAGGAATCTTTGAGCCAAGCTTTTTCAGGAATGACATCATGTCGTCCCATATCAGAGCTTCAATTTCGATGTGTTTCATGTTGATTAATGCCCAAAAGATTTGCAGTTCCATGAGCTTGGGATGCTCATAGCCGCTGTCACGACCAGAGACAGATTTGGGGATGATGATGTAGAGAGTTCTCCACGGTTGAGGAATATTCTTAAGCTCCACGTGTGAGTGCTTAGTGATTATTCCTGAATCTTCGTCATAACCAATATCGATCAAGAATTGCAAAACTGTCTCTTCAGTTGGTGTGGCATTGAGTTCGATTGGCTCGATGTCAGGAATGAGAAGAGCAGCCCTTAAATCTGCATGGGTGATGGTAACTTGTTTGTGATTTAGCGTCATTGTCACCGTACTTTGACCTTTGATCCTTTGCATTGTATTCCAGAACTGGTGAATGTAGATCTCCGGCACTGTAGCAGAGTTGGAGAGCATGTTCTGATAAGGATGATTCTTTAGAATATCCACAGCAATCAAACAGGAAGATTCTGAGCAAGTGAGAGTGTCAAAGTCAACTCGAAGGTTGTTCTTTCCAATCTTCATCGGATAGCCATTAGGGAAGATATCTGCAATGGTGAGAACATTTGGTGCATCCACATTCTATGTCTGAGCGTCCATGTCATGATCTGAAAGATATTTAGCCAAAAGAACCAACATATCGAAAGACATATTGTTAGTCAACAGATGGTTTTATTGTCTACTTATTGAATGTGATATGTCGATGATTGTTACGAGTCCAAAGTCACTTGTTTGTCCAATAGTCTAATGACGTCGTGATAAGTTTCGCGAGTTAATTAACTTTAAGTTTTAAAGTTTATGTTATCACTTATTTTACACAACTTATTAAACGTTTAAGCTTATTAGTGACATTATTGGATTCGTGGCGTTATGATTTATTTATTTACAAGTTTGCACGCGTAACAATTTATTATTAAGGTTAAACAAGGCGTAGGCGTAGAAATGGCAAACTTATGCGTAAACAATGGTGGATATACGCGTAGACGCAAGCTTATGCATAGGATCCTATCTTACGCGTAAGAAATATTACGCGTAGGAAAAGGGGACCTTATGCGTAGAGCTTACGCGTAGGCGTATAATAACCTTACGCGTAAGGCTACCGTAGAGTGAACCTTATGCGTAGAGGTCACTTTCTGCTTACGCATATCCTTCACAGGATACCCGTAGTCCCTTATGTAGAACCTTACGCGTAAACGCTACGCGTAAGATTTCTCTTACGCATAACATGCTACACGTAAGGTGATCCTTATGCGTAGATATCAAAAAACCTTGATTCTAAATTTCATGCGTAATAAACCTGAAATAAGTTAATCATAGCACCAATATTAACACATGCATTCAATATTAATCAGCTCAAACATGAAAACACATTAAAACAGTTTACGCGTAAAAACCCTTATGCGTAAACCTAAACCCTAAGGTTTAATTTCTACGAGTAAGTGATTTAGCCATAGGAATTGCACCAAAATGATTCTGGTAAGTCTAAGAAGCCTATTAAGTTGTCTTAACCAAGTTTTAACATCAAACATCTCATGAATCAAAAATACCCAAACCGTATGAACATAAACCCTAAAATTCAAATACTATCACGATTGATGTTTCCGGGTGAGTTCTGGGCATAGATATGTTCAATTCTACTTGTAAAAAAACATCTTATGACAATCTTTATTACCAAAAACACTCACTTATGAAAAACCCCAAACTAACGTATGAACCCTAATTTTCAAATCCATTCAATTCGTGTTTCTGGGTGCGTTTTGATGATGGAAATGGTTTCAGTATGATTAAGTAAACGTTTTGACACAATCACATTAACCAAAAACACACGAATGAGTGATTTGGGTTCATTGCTTACTCGTAGAACATAAATCACTCTCAAACACATCATTTAGCCGTTCGATTCGTGTAAAAAACAAAACCATTGTTTAAAAACATGTTAAGATTGTAAAACCACTTACAGAATGATGATCCAAAACACGGATTTGAAGATTGATTGTTAGGCGTAGGATTTGGTAGGTTTAGTAATAAATGTGATGAATAAATGTTAGGTGGGATATTTTATTAGAAATGACTTTAAGATTTTGACATTTTTAGTCCCTCCACCTTTTCCATTTTCATCCATTGCCTTTAACTTTCATTTTGGTTACCAAGCGAAAGATATTTGGAAAGAGTTTTGACGACACTCCCCCTCGACTTAAGAAATAATGAAAGGTTATAAATTTTAGTCCGAGGAGTGTCAATAAACCAGAAATGTGACCACCAATTATTAAAGAAACAACCCAGATAAGATAACATGCAAGTACATGGTTTTATGAGACAGTTAAGTGTTTAATTTCTCCCCCTCAACACTTGATCGAAAAAATACTGAATTTTAAAAGATTTGAGTGTTGACGGAAGAAATGTACTTTCCATGTGTAAAGAAATATAGAAAGAAGATTATTTTTGTTGTTTTATTAGGTTTTATATTTTTGTATTTTGTTTTTTTTTTAAATATTTACAAAAAGGATTTTGGTGTTTGACAGGTTTTTAAGACTGTTTTAAGAGTTCATCCAGTTCCTCTTGAGTCAAACACCGCATACCAATCCGGTGGACCAACTCATTAAACCTAGCAGGAGCTAAGGCTTTGGTGAGAAGATCTGCCAATTGGTATTCTGTACCCAAGAAATATAATTCAACAGTACCCTGTTCCACGTGGTCCTTGATGAAATGATATCGAAGATCGATGTGCTTTTATTTCGAGTGTTGAACTGAGTTGCACGAGATAGCAATAACACTCCGATTGTCACAATACATCGGGATTCTGTCAAATACGTAACCATAGTCTTTGAGTTGTGTTCTCATCCAAATGACTCGAGCACAACACGCCGACATTGCTACATATTCGCCGGTTGATGACAAATATGTACGCCTCCGCTTCTTCGATTGCCATGACACAAGTTTGTCACCAAGAAATTGTAATGCTCTCAAGTACTTTTTCGTGAATCTAAACATCCCGTGATCAGTTCAAAAGCGATTAGTCAAAACCGTAATCCTTCGGATACAGATCCCCAAGTTAATGGTTCCCTTGATGTATCTGGAGGATTCTTTTAGCCTCGAGAGGTGGGTTTCATGAGGGTCTCGACCGATAACGGAGCAAAGATATACGACAAACACAATATCGCCGCTAGTGTTAGATACATGAGAGACCCAATAATACTTCGATATTTGGTAGGGTCCACCAATTTCCCATGTAAATCAGCATCTAGCTTCTTGGTATGAGCCATTGGTGTGGCATAGGTGTCACAGTTTTTCATTCCAAACTTGTTTAACAATTCAAGGGCATATTTGGACTGACTCAAGAAAATACCACGGGGTGATTGATGAACTTGCAGTCCTAGACAGAATGTAAGTTCACCCATCATCGACATTTCAAAATGTTTCTTCATTAGTTTTGCAAAAGCGATTGAGTACTTTTTATGTGTTGACCCAAAAATTATGTCATCCACGTAAATTTGAACAATTAAGATATGTGCCCCGTGATATTGTATAAAGAGAGTAGGATCGACCAACCTTTGGTGAAATTATTGGCAATGAGGAAGGATGATAACTTATCGTACATGCACCTGAGGAGCTTGTTTGAGTCCATACAGAGCTTTGTTCAGTTTGTAGACATAGTTCGGAAACTCGGGATCAACGAACCTTTCGGCTGGTGACATAAACCGCTTTTAAGTTTCCATTCAGAAAGGCAGCTTTTGACGTCCATTTGAAAGACCGTTATATTCATATGAGCGCGAACTCAAGAAAAATCCGAACGATGCCTCTCAAGACGAGCAACCGAGCAAATGATTCTTCAAAGTCAATACCTCTTTCCGTCTATAACCCTTAGCCACCGACGTGACTTATTTCTAATTACGCCCCTTCAACATCCAATTTTGTTCTTCCAAATCCATTTGAGACCAATGACGTAGACCATTGTTGGTCTTTCAACCAGCCCCATACTTCAAGACGCTTGAATTGGTTGAGTTCTTCTTGCATGGATTCAATCCAGTTGTCTTTTGTCATTGCGTCTTTAATGTTTTAGGCTAAGATTGGCAGACAGTGAGTGCATAGATGCAATGTTCACCATCTGTGTGAAGACGTTGTCTCGTAACGACTGGTTGATTCGGGTTGCCAATAATATTCTCAAGCGGATGATCTTTTGTCCATCTATGTGTGGAAGGTTGATGTTGATATACATTGTGCAGATTTTGAGGATTCAAATGGCTTGTTGATGATTCTGCGACATCAGTTGCAGCAGTTTCATTAGCAAACGGGTTAATGAACGAATTTGGATCAAAATCCGCAGGTGGGGGTACACCGTTGTTAAGAATATCATCAGCTGTTTCATCATTGTTGGAAGCAGTTTGTTCAACTGTTGTAGTGGAGTCAACTGGTGTTGGTGCTTCTTCAACAGTAGTTGTTGTAGCAGGTGTATCAGGTATAAGAGTATGATCAGGTTGACAACGGAAACATCGGATACACCTTGAGCACGTGCATCAATATCGTCACTGAACAGAGGAGCAAAGAGCTGTTCCATTTGCTGACGAGTAAGCTGGAGGCTTTGTTCAGCTGATGATGGGGTTTGGGGAAAGTTTAAACGGTTGTGACCGGGTTCCAAGCTGTTATGCTCAGAAGCCATTTCCGTAAGTTCATCAAAATGAGCATGAATCGTTTCCGTCACCTCTTTTGTCCGACGATTCCAGATCCGGTAACCTTTAGCATTATCAAAATATCCAATAAATACTCCAATGTCAGCTTTAGCTTTGAGCTTTCCAAAGTCATCACGATCATTATTCGGATAGCAAAGAGATCCAAAGACATGAAGGTGTTTGAGATTCGGTTTTCTGTTGTGGATAAGCTCAAATGGTGTTTTGTTGTGGCGTTTTGTAATCATAGATCGGTTATGAGTATAGCATGCAGTTGATACAGCTTCTGCCCACAAGTAATCTGGAAGTTTAACATTGATTAACATTGTTCTTGCAGCTTCCATTAACGTACGGTTTCGTCTTTCAACAACTCCGTTTTGTTCTGGTGTGCGAGCAATAGATGTCTGATGCTCAATTCCCACTTTCTCATAAAATTCTCGAAGAGTTTGGTTTACAAATTCAGTTCCTTTGTCTCTACTGATTTGTCTGACGGTGTTTCGGAGCTGGACTTGAATTTTCGTGAGAAAGGTGATGATCATCTGTGGAGCTTGATCTTTACTTCGAAGGAAATAAACCCAAGTCCATCGTGAGTAGTCATCGACGATTACCAAGATGTAGTGTTTGCCATTAATCGTTTGCACGCGCATCGGGCCACACAAGTCCATATGAAGAAGATGAAGCACATGCTGAGAGCTGTGTTCCACCTTTGAAGGAAAATGAGCACGAGTGCTTTTTCCTTGTTCACAAGCTGAGCAAAGGTGATCTTTAGAATATCGGAATCGTGGGAGACCTTCAACTAGTTTAAATTGAGCAAGGTTGGTGATGGTTTGAAAGTTTAAATGTGAGAGACGATGGTGCCATAGCCAGGATTTTGTTGATGTTGCTTTTGAAAGTAGACAGATAGGAGATGAAGTAACCATGTCTTGCATCGAGATAGTGTAGAGACTTGAATTGCGAGAGCCAGACATAAGATCATTTCCTTGTAGATCACGAATGAAACAAGTTTTCTCCCTAAAAGCAACTTCTAAATCACCATCACAAAATTGACCGACTGAAAAGAGATTGTGACCAAGACCTTCCACATAATAAACCCTGCTTATTTCAATTTTGCCATTGATATAATCTCTCAGAGCCCATGATAGTTGCGGCTTGGGATCGTTCCCGAATCGATAGTGCCAATGAACTTTGCAATAAAGTTTGATAACATTAAAGATTTGTCATGTGTCCGGGAACATCCGATATCAACAATCAGAGAATGATCAGTATCACCTCGCAATACAATACTGCATCGACACATATGGAATAGAAGTAGATGTGGAACCCGAAATGTTAGAGGGTTCCGAAGCAGTTATAGGAGAAATACACACATCAATTATTTTGCGCATCCATTTAAATCCTAGTGTGTTATATACCCATTTCTGCCATCTCCAACTAGTATTTGCTTTAGTCTTAGTGAATGCACTAGGTGGTACTATATTCCTAGGAGGTGAAACAGGAGCTACAGGGACAGCAATGCGTTTCTTAGAATCTAAAGATGGTGGTTTACCAAGTATAGACTTAGAAGCAGTTGTGGGCCTAGAGGTATTCTGATTCTTAGGATTCCGAAACCGAGAGATTAGAGCTTTAGCAACACATTTGTTATGACAATCAGAATTCATACTTTTACGACAAATAACACAAGATGCATCAGACTGAATATCAAAAATACTTAAAGGTTTAGCATTCGTTACATCACTTTTTGTATTACATTCAGACGCAATATCTAAAGTGGGAGCAACGTGAGTCTTATTCATAGTCCTAGGGTGTTCTTCTACTTCAGCAATCTTTATTGATCTTTTCTTAGGTCGCAACTTCCTATTCTTCTTTGTATTGCTCCTAGGCTGTGAAGTGCGGACGTTTGGAAAAGACGCAACTATTCCTGTTTCAGTAGAGGGAAGCACATTAGTATCTTGTGGTTTGTCAATAGGCATTCTGGGATCACGTTTACTAAGTGTTACTGGTGCAATTCTCTTAATGATGGTTGGGGGAAGTTGTTCATACTTTCCTAACATTTCTCTTAACTTAAAGATAGTGTGAATCAAATCTTGATTTTCAAAACGAAGATTACCAGCAAAATTTAGGACTTCTTTAGTGTGTGCGAGATAATGATCAAGTTCGTTTGATGCTACATCACGAGTCTGATTAAGTAAATCAAATATGACACCATATTCCTTTTTAACTTTTACAAGTTCTTGTTCATATTTTGAGATTTGACTTTTCAAAGACGCGTTTTGATCATCCAGTTGCACAAATTTTGGATTAAAAGTGTTTGATTGCAACCGGGTGATTTTGTTTTGCAAAGCAAGTTCACAATTGTGACAATCTTTTTGACACCATTGAAGATGACTTTTTGCCTTTGAAAGCTCGGTTAAGAGTTGTTCGTTTTCAATTTTTAAAGACTCGATCTGAAGCACATTATCAGTATTCTCAACAAGAACAACGAATCAACAAGTATCACAGAGATATAATCAGATGCATATGGCAAAGAATGCAACAACACAACATTATGGATATCAGCACAGATGACATCTTCCAAGAGTCGATCAACATCTTTTCGTAACATTTTCTTTTTACGTTTTGTGTTTGAAATAGATGTTTCAGTTTTCTCGAAAACAAATTTCATCAATCCAAGTTCCTTATGAAAGTCCTTTTCCCAGCACAACGCACAACTTTTCAAAATTTTAACATGGGGTAAAAGTCTTTTCTGAAAAATATCACGTTGTTCTCGTGCCTGAGGCAATTGAAAATGTTCAACTTTTATTTCAGAATGAAATTCAATCTCACGTTCTAAAAGTTTGAGGTCTGAAGTGAAAATGTCAAAATATCTAAGAATTTGACGATTTTCGGGTTTTGAATTTACTTCACTAAGTGAAGGTAAAGGACCATAAATTTGTGCATAGTCTGGTTTAGGAGCAACATTAGAAGACTCAGACGTTTTTGTGATAATCCTTGGTGTGTTAGAAGAATCCTTTGGTTCGACGAAAGTGACAGCTTTTGAATAGTTAAAAGGTTTGTTATAAACAACCGTTTCTAATTTTGATCGACTCTCGTTTCAGCATCTAATTCCTCTTGACGATGATATTTAACAACAGTCATAACAGAATCATCAATTTTATATTCTGCACTGGAAACTTCAGGATCTGGTTTGAATACTTTTGTTGAAAGCTTAGGTTTGTAATCAGCAAGATTCGGTCCATATTCATTTGGATTGGGTTTTAAAGTTAACTTCTGAATAGTTGTGATTGACTCACCATGTTTGTAAACAACATTTTTAAACTCATTGAGTTTGTGTTGTAAGCCGACAATTTCTTCCAGTTGGTCATCTATTCGTTTCGTTGAATGCTTTTTGTACGCAGAGAACTGTTTTTGACAATTTAACAACTCAGCCTTGGCTTTTTGAGTTTCCAAAGTAAGAGTGTTAATTTCTTTTTTATGTTCCTGTTTCAGTTGTTCTATCTGAGACAATAATGCATTCTTCGAAGCGGCTAGATCACGCATCTGTTGTTCTAAATATTTTTCATTTTGGTGAGATTTAGCAAAAGCGGCTTCAAACCCTTGTTCACGTTTTTCTTGAGTTTTGAAAAAGTTGAGTTGATTTTTTAAATATTCAAGATCCTTGGTTAACAGTGCATTTTTACTGTGCAATTGGTCATTCCGTAAACGACATTCATCCGTTCGGGTTTGATAGTCTTGAAGTAAGAGAGCAATATCTGGATTAGGCAAAGGTTCAGCGTGTTCAACGTGATTCACAACATGATCATTATTTAGATCCTCAAGTATAACCACGGAGTCAATTTGATTAACAAAGGTAACCGTAGGGTCATCTTGATCATCAAATGTAACTACTGGGTCTAGTTGAGAATCATCATACTGATATGTGGATGGCTCATGTTGAACAGTCTGAGCCTTGTCAGATTCAGATGTTGGCTGAGATATAAGTTCAGAGATGATAATGGTTTATTCATGTACCTAAGACAAGCCATCAGTGTCATACACTGGGCCTGTGTCACTCATGTGTAGCTCTTGCATATTAGCCATCAACATCACTGTTGCATTAGCCTGCAAGTCCTCCATGTCATCATCTAAGTCAAAGATTAGCCATAAAGCTCTGTTCTTTGGTTGTGAGAGTTCCACCAGCTTCATCCTTAAGAGCCAAAAGTAAAGCCTCCTTGTGATAAGCATTGCCTCTAGTCCTCGTCTTAGGGCATGCATTAGCCAGGTGTCCCTTCTCATTACAGTTGTAGCATCTTAGACCATTAATCCCATTTGGAGCATTCCCATGTTCAACCACTTGAGCTCTCTGTTGTTGTGGAGCACCCATGTTGTTCCTAGCAATAAACCCTTGACCACCTCCCATCTGACGACCCTAACCACGATTCTGAACTTCAACACGTCCATTGTTTACAACATCCTGATTCCTTGTGTTTGAGGAGGAACAAATATGATTGTTGGATTTGTTTGTATAATGGCCAAAAGCTTTAGCAATCATAACAAACCCTTCTTGCAAAGCATCGAAAGTATCGGAGTCCTCATTAGCTTCAGTGTAAAATGCTTGATCATTGTTGTTATTGTATGGAACCAATTGAGTTTGTTGCTGTGAAGGATCATATGGTGTTATTGTGGCAGTTGGTTGAGGAGCTGGTTGAGGAGGATAACTAGTTTGAGCCCATAAAGCAAGTTGTTGATTACCCGGAAGTGTAGGTGAAACAGTTTGGCCACGGAGAATCCTTTCCTTATCAACTTCTTTCTGATGAGGCTTCAAATAATCGTACAACAAACCATATGTAGCATGATGCATATTCTTCGCTTGACGGAGAAAAATGACATACTTCTCCCATTCAGGACCAAGACTACTTAGGAACTTTGTATTGACAGCAATTCTTGGCATGATGATGTTGTGTTTATCCAAATAATTGATGATATCTGAGAATCGATGATGATAAGACTCTAGTGTCTCTCCAGGTTCAATCATGAAGTGTTCATAAGCCAAGTAAATTTTGGATTCCATATCCTCTTGATTGAGTGCAGTTCCTTCCATGAGTAGATGAATGTGTTCCCACATAGCCTTTGCAGTCTTCTGAGCATCAACACTTCGAAGGATTGGATTTGGTAGTCCTAAAAGGATGTATTGCATTGCAAGCTCATCAGCTTCGTAGTGTAGAAGATCATCTCCATAAAGTTCAGCAAGAGTTGCAATGTGAGTGAGATCATCTCTTGGTGGAAGAGCAGTCGGATCTCCGGGTGTAGTGACAATAGGCATCTTAAATGGACCTTCCAAGATAACCTTCTTTAAGAACTTTCCGTGTGGCTTCTTTATATCACAAAACCTAAAGAACCTTATCACCCATTGATCATAATTCCCGGGAGTGAAAATTGGAGGTCTATCAAGTGATCCAGCCTCATGAATGGATTGCTGGCTACTTAAAGCTTCACACATCTTTGCAAACCAAGTCGTTTCCTTCATAGTATTCTTGGATGGATGTTGATTGTACATGTTTGTGTAAGGTTGTACTTGAACACATGGTGGTGGTTGAATCATTTGAGGTTGTGGAAATGCTGCAAGTTGTGGAGTATGTTGTTGATTAAATTATTGTTGATAAACTTGTTGCATTTGATTAAATTGTTGATGTTCTGGACTTAATAATTGTTGTTGTCGTTGAGTATAAGTGTAGGGAAAGTAGTTAGAGTATGGTGGTTGAGACATGTTAAAAACTTGTGTAGTAAAATGGATCTTTGTAGTCGAATGAACCTTTGTTGATGAAGTATCCTTAGGCGTAGAAATCATGTGAAGGCAAAATAACACTTATGCGTAAAAACACCAAAGTTACGCGTAACAGCAAAGGTTACGCGTAGGATTAGCTTACGCGTAAGCAATGAGAAAGCACTAAAGTTATGCGTAAACAAGAAGTTAAGCGTAGAAGACTTAGGCGTAGGATTACCTTATGTGTAAGATAAAGCTTAGGCGTAAGATGAATCTTATGCGTAAAAAATTCTACGCGTAAGCTTATGCTTATGCGTAATTTTAGGGTTTTTTGCCCAAGTGATCTTTACACTATCACGCAAAAGATATCCAAAGTCGACGTGTTTTCAGGCTTATCCAAGCAAGAAAACACGGAGTAAACCACGAAAACTAAAGATCAAACCAAGGAACAGTTACGCGTAGTTTTAGGGTTTTGATACGCGTAGAACTCCTCCTAAAATGATTTTTTGCCCAAAGATGTTTCTAAACCAGATATTTGTGATGATGTATCTTCAATATCACCAAAATAACACAAAAGTGTGAAACTTGATGATCCAAAGCTTATAAAACAGTTATGCGTAGAATGATACCCTTGTAAAAAACCAAGCTAGAAAACGATGATCCACACGTAAAGGTTGAAACTTTTTGCCAAAAACAGATATTTTAACACCTAAAAACGTTGAAAGGACAAGAATCTTGGATTAAAAAATGGAAAAAATCAGTTTTTAAGCGTGACCAAGTTGGAACCGTTGTTACGCGTAAGACCAAAAGTCACTTTAACAACAAACGATTCACCCAACAAGTTGGCGATTGATACCACTGTTAGGTCACATGTTTACAACACAAGCATCAAGAGAAGAGATAGAGAAGAGATCGGATGAACAAACCACACACACAAACACTACGCGTAAGAATATAGAGAAAGGTTATGCGTGAGTAATGAAAAAGTGAATGAATTGAACAACCAACCTTCAAGTGAGGGTTATTACAAGGTATTTATAGGAGAGGGAGCTAGGGCAACACTCCTAGTCCCTTCCTTTCCTTATTGGACTTAGGCCTAGGCTTATGGGCCTTCTACATAAGCCTAAGGCTAATTACTAACATAAAGGCCATATTAAGATAACTATTACATATGAATCACTAACACTTGAATTAAAGTTTAGGAGTGATTCCAACATCTACATAGTTAATGAGTTCATCATCACTAGTTGTTATATACTCAAAATCAAGTTCATCCTGATTACTAGGTGGGTTTACATCTGTGCTACTAAAATCCATGCCAAAACCTAGTCCAGTTTTAATGTATGCCCTTTTCTGTTTTTCAACAAAACTAACATGTGAAAGACCAGATTTTCCCCAAGCAGCAAACTTTTCTAGCAATTCATCCCTTTCCTTAGTCATCTTTTCTAGTTCAGAGACCTTCAATCTTCCATTCACTTAATTTTAACTGATAATCATGTTGTTCATACTTTTCAGCCCAAGCCCATTTCATTATTTTCATGTGTTATTATTTTGGCTTCCATTGACTCTAAAGTAATTTGATAGCCAGCTACCTCAGACCTAGCCCTTCTACAGTTATCTCTTTTAGTTACATAATCAGTAAGCACCTTTTGATAAAAATCATGACACTTAGAGCATACCTCAGAGATAAGGGGTGAACTTGGTGAAGTAGCTACCATAGCAAGAAGAACAGGTTCATCTTCACTCTCCATGCTCCAATCAAAGCTTCCTAGACCATCTCTTGACTCCAAAGCAGCAAATCCAGGTTCCTCATCAAAAGCTGTGCTCCAATCAAACTCTTCCATTGCCACCATACAATAGGTTACTGGTTCATCATCAAACTTAGCACTCCAGTCAACCTCTGATAGATTCTCTTGAGCAACCAAAGCTTTTGTTTCTGTAATAGGAATTTCCTTTAGCTTTTCAAGCGTTTCTCGGTCATCTTGTTTGCCCTGATATTTAGCAAACCTGCATTTCCTTGCAAAGTGTCCGGTCTTCCGACGTTAAAGCATTCAATCTTGGACTTGTCAAAAGTGATACCTGCTTAGGCTTGAAGTCAATGCCTCTTCCTGTTTTCTTCATGAACTTCTTGATCCTAGCAGGATCATAGCAAACACACCTTATATCAATTTCTTCAAGAGCATCCTCTTCAATTTGTGACAAGTCTTCTTCATAAGTAATAGGTAAGGTAGCTTGCTGAGCAAATAATGAGCATACAACTTCATCAGAATGGATGGTGTTTGTTGGTGATGATGTGGGGTTGGTCATGGTTGTGATAAAATGAGCAGGATAACCAGTCACTTTGAGCAACAAGATTTGAGTAGGGTAAGTAGTACTTTTAGTGGAGAACTCTCTTTTCGAAGACACAAAAGCTATACTGTGAGACTTTGAACTTGTTTGGCCATTCATCTCGCTCATACACCTTCGATGGTTGTAGAGATCATCAAAGTCCATAGTGTCCAAACGAGGTTGTCCTCTGATCATAGTAGCAATCACATGCCATGTAGATGGCAAACTCCTTAAGAACTTCCTTGATTTGCATCTTCAACAAATACCTCGCTTGTATAACTCTAGCATGCTGATGAGATTTTGGAACCTGTCATAGGCAGCATCAAGACCTTCTCTTTCACCAACAGTGAAAGTTTCAAACTGTTGCTTCAACAGATTTCTGTGCATGTTATTGGAAGCATCATTACCTCCAAACCTTGTCTTGAGAGCAGCTCATAGTTGTTTAGCATCCTTAGCATCAAGGAACTTGAGTAGGTAACCATCAGGGATAGCAGACAATAGTATGTTGAGAGCCTTCTCTTGATTTCTTATTGTAGCAGCTGGCAAAATGGCTTTAGGTGGTTTAGGTTGTCCACGAATTTCAATAGGGTCTGGAATAACTTCATTACCATTGACAATTACATTCCACAGTGCATGGTCTGTAATAGCAATGTATTGCCTCATTTTCATGCTCCATAGATCGTATTCTCCCTTCTTGATGATTGGTATTCTGAGTGAGGTGATGGATGGGGGTGGTGCAGCTTCAGTCGACATCTTTAGGGTTTCTTCTTAGTCAGATTTTCCACACAAGCTCTGGTACCACTTGTTGGATCGATGTACTCTAACCAAACTAACTTATATAGCTTGTAAGGGTTTAATAACCTCGGATAAATCCTAAGTTACTAAGAAAGAAACACTGAACTAACTCTATTAAGTATGCGGAATTTACTTAACAAAGCTAAGAAGAATTAAATTTAACTTTCAACGATTTTATTAATAACTCTGAACCTGATTGATACACAAATTCACTAACAACTCTAAAACTCTAATACCGTACTCTCCAAAAACGTATTCTCTAATGCCAACCTAGGGGTCCTTTTATAGGCTTAAGGATAACCCTAGTCGGTTTACAATTACAAACCTTGTATGACAAGTAATACTAAACTAATACTTAGAACATTCTAGAATTACAAGATAATCCTTAACGATTTTGCATATCAGTCCTTTAAGCATGCAGTACTTTGATGAATCGAGCAGTACTTTGACTTTAATCTTTAGCAGTACTTTGACTTTAATCTTTAGCAGTACTTTGACTTCTTCAGTACTTTGATTCTTCAGCACTTTGACTTTCTATATCCCAACAATCACCAATACAATATATCAATATCAATCCAATACAATACAAATCTAGGATGCATCCATACGCCCCTGCAGAACAATAGTGGCCATAACAATAACAATGAAGCGCGCATAATCAATACAATATAGGGACGGTGTGGAGCATCACTCAACCACACTAGAGTCATGCCATTGGTGCATCAATCACACGTCCATCTTACCTTCATGGCTAGGATAACAATATTTGGCTCGGGTATCAATCTGAAGGGTCAAACGAAGGTCCAAAGTGTAGCAATATATAATTCTTCGTAATCAAAGGTTCAATATCAATGGTTCCCAATTCAAAGGTTCATAGCAATAGTCCAATATCAATGTTCAATATCAAAGGTTCAATATCAATAGGTCCAATACCAAAGGTTCAATATCAATACGTTCAATACCAAAGGTTCAATATCATAGGTTCAAGATCAATAGGTCAATAGCAAAGGATCAATATCAAGGGTTCAA
The DNA here is from genome assembly GCA_910596185.1 of Chrysanthemum makinoi. Taxonomy (NCBI): domain Eukaryota; kingdom Viridiplantae; phylum Streptophyta; class Magnoliopsida; order Asterales; family Asteraceae; genus Chrysanthemum; species Chrysanthemum makinoi. The sequence continues at coordinate 4,292,436 of OU343219.1, forward strand.
TATCAATAGGTCAATAGCAAAGGATTAATAGCAAAGGGGTCAATTGCAAAGCAAAGGTTCAGTATCAAAATGGCAAGAGATCAAAGATGCAAAAAGATCATGAGAAACCTTATGAGAAAGGTTAGAATATCTGTACCTCAAATGTGTGTGCGTAAGAGTAAGGTACACAAGCAAGTTCGACGTTTCTGATTCATTAAATCTACATTAGGACATATCATAAATCACATATGTGTTCTATTTATAAATCATGTTTAACTTGTCTCCCATTTAAACTTAGTTTCAAGTTCATAAGTTTATGTCTTTTAGTACTTCGAATCAGGACCAGAGTTTAGCGATTTTTATAAAATATTTACTTAGCTCCACCAAAATCAAGGAAATTCCCAGGGGTTCCCATATGAGTTAAGAGACTCTCTAAAAATTGGGGGACTTCATTTCCAAGTCAAATGGCCTATGGAAAATCATAAGTCCAGACCTGTCCAGAACTCACCCAGATTTACACACACCAAAAGTATAGCCCAAACAAATACACTCACCCTACTCCACACATCAAAACAAAAATTAAAGGTGTCACACAATATATAAACATCTTGGCCACCAAAGGAAAAGTTCCAGAACCTCATGGATTTAATACTAAATATCAAATACTACAACACAAATTTAAACTCAGAAAATCAGATTCAAACACTTTGACTCCAAAAATTTAAAAATCATACTTCCAGGTATGCAAATGCTACAAGGCTTATATTTCCATAAATTTATTTCAAAGTAATACAATTTAGGCTCAAAAATTACTCAAAAACATGCAAGTATCATCAGATAACACCCAGATCAATCCAACCTAAATTTCAGACCCGTTTTCCCAGCTTTGACACTTGATCTTGGAAAATTAAAAAATACGACTTGGACAACTCCAAATTCGACCAAACCACTTGGAAAACTTAACTAAGACATAAAATAAGTTTTCCCAACAAAAACCCAGATTATTGCACTTATAAATTTTGATCTATAACCCACACAAATTTGACATATGATGTTGTCCAGTTTTAGGGTTCATATTAGGCCATCATAACACATGTTTAGACCATTAATTACACTTAGGGTTCCATTCCAATTAGGGTTTCGAATTTATTAGGCATTATAACATTTATATATATGTGATTTTATGGGAAGATAACATGCGACCAAAGCCAAGAAACAAAGGAATTAAGGAACGAGGTGATGGTACGTTACCCTTGTGGCGTGTGACCAAGAAGAAGAAAACAAGAATCAAGACCAAGCAAATCAAGCCTCTCCTGCCCTATTACATTTACGACAGCAGCAGCCCCTAAAACAACGATACAAACCAAGCAAACCTTGAACCAAGCACGCGTTTTCAGTCTTTACATGAAGCCTACGACCCTCTTCCTTGATTTACTTCGGGCAAGTAAAAATGGGAGAGGGAAGAAGATGCGATCACTTTTGATTGTAGAGGAATTAGGGTTTGTAGTGTGCTTCTAAAATGTGGAGCGTATAATGAAAAGAAGGGGGAATACCGGTTTTGTTTTTTGACGAGCCAAGGGAAGAAAATGGGCCAAGTGCAAATTCCAACTTATAACTTAGATGGGCCTTTTACATTTAAGTTAACGTGTGCTATGTAACTTATGAAATTTTTGGCTCATGTAATATATAGACGTGTAATATGTATAGACGTAAAGTGTCAGAGGATTTCATTTATTTTGTACATTAAGTTTGACAATTTTTTACCAGTTAACTTAAATTTTACGTTTAAGGAGCTTGACGAATTTTTACGTATTTTATAAATATTAAGTAGAAGGCAAAATAGTCATTTAACATGTTGAGATTTTTAGGGTTTTACACCATTAGTATATACATGATTTGTTTTACCTTTGTTTTCAATATAGTGCTTATTAAGGAGCTTATTTGGACCGCTTTTAGCCCTTTCCTGCCTATATAGCTGCTGTCACAAAACAGTAGGCATTTGTAGTGCTTATTTCTTTCCTATTTTAGTTTATTTGATTTGTTGAGGCTAGATGTAATAGCACTTGATTTTGCCTTGTTTTATCTCTTTGCTTATTATAGTTTTACTTTAGATTGTAGTGCTTAAACCCCATTTGTTCCTCCTAGTTTGATGCATTAGTAGCCTAGTCTAGTGCTTATTTGCATTATTAGCTTATTTGCTTCATTAAGAGTGCTTATTAGATCCCCTTGGTTAGCTTAGTTCACTTTAGCTTAGAAAGCTTATTAGGTTTTCCCTTTTGCCTATTGGAACTTGTTTAGTTCTCATTAGGTGAGTTTTGTTTAGCTTATTTTAAATCTATCTTTAATCTGTCTTTTAAATCTGATTTCCTGCTTATTGTTTCTGTTTTTAGCATTGTTAATATCATAAAAAGTTTATTAGTTAAGCTTATTTAATAGTTAGCAAAAGAGAAAAGCAAAATAAAAAAAAAATAAAAGAAAAACTTGAACCCTTTCACACAGGCAAGCCCACACAAACAAACCCCTTTACCAATATGCCCGTGGGTCTTTTCTTGTTTTAGTTTATAAAACTAAGTCCCTTAAATACATTTTTATTTCTTAGCTTATATTTCCTAGTTAGCTTATTATCAGCTTAATCAAAACAGCTTTTTCAGTTTTTTTATTTTTCCTAGATTTAGGTTAGTATAAAGTAATTTTATTTAAGATTTCATATTTTTCTCCAAAGTTTAAGTATTTTTAAATAATTAATATCTACGTTCTAGTTTTTAATTCATAAGAATTAAATAAAATGTCAAAAAAATATTCCGATTTTTCCGAAAATCTTAGTTTATCGTATTCTTCGTAGAAAAAATAAAATTTCATTCCTAAGGTTATTTTTTTTAAATACTTTACGGTTTAGGCTCGGGTTTTACCCGAGCACACTCGTTTTTACGTTTTTCTTACGTTTTGAGTTCTAAAAGTTTCGTTTTATCAATTTAGATTCCTTATGAGTTAAATTTAGTTTAAATTTCATAAAACTAGCTTAAATCCCTTTTGTTTAGTTTTAATCCGCGTTTTTAAATTCTCGTAGTTGCGTTTTAGGCTTAGATTGCGTTTTAGGATAAATGTGCTTTATGTTATTGATTTATATGCTTATTTAATTCATTTTAGTTTATGTTTCATTGTCATAGTTTAGAATCCCATTTTTCCCATTCAAAAACCCGTAAAACGCGACGTGAGTTATAAGCTCCATTCATCCTTCGCTAGGAACGATCCGGGGACTCAAACCTAACACGTTTGAGTTTACCTTACCCTTTTGAACTATAATTGAAGAAATCAGCCGGCGACTATGCCCTGGAGTTGTCAGCATACTCTATCCTCAACAGGGACAAAGGGTAACAGTTGAAAGTTTGTGTATGTAGTTTTTCTAAGGCAATGTGTCCCTATTGTGTTTAGTGAGTAGATTTTGAGAGTGAGTCTGAAATTTATTGTTAGAATAGATAAGTATGGTAAAGATCTCTAACATTGGTAACTAGATGATACAGAAGGTCTAAAATAGCTGGAATGGTGGTTGTGGTTGGGCCAAAATGTGAATGTTGTTGGACCAGCTATGCAAAATGATTTATTGGATTTTTTTTGTATGAAGATGACTCTATGACCCCCAAAAATCCGTGGGCACATTGTAAATCACTGGGTGAACCAAAACTAATAGTAGCTCCAATGGTCGATAATTTTGAACTTCCCTTTCGATTACTTTGTCGTAAATACGGCGCTACAAAGCTTATACACGCTGATCGTCATGTGTGCTGCTTTTGTTATATCTTAGATACAATCAATATTTTAATGGCACTATCTTTTATGCTCAAATACTTATATCTTCTGCTTTTACAGTTATATCTCTTACTACATTATAAAACTTCTTTTTTAAAATTTTTTTTATATCATCGTCCTTTAAGCCATATAACGTAGTCCTAATAATTTATTCCGTTTATTGTCGTGTTCTTGATGCTCTTTTCCCCTCGGTGCTTCGTGGGAAATGTGACACCAATGGTGC
>OU343219.1:4296544-4359042 GCA_910596185.1 Chrysanthemum makinoi
GGAGATCGCAATGGCACTCCGGGATTGTCGCAAAGTATATCGACTCACAAATACAGAACCATAATCTTTGAGTTGTGTTCTCATCCAGATGACTTGAGCACAACACGCTTTATGGCTACATATTCCGCTTCAGCTGGATTTACGTACAATCCTTTTGATTGCAGACACCGCTTTATCACCAAGAAATTGTAGAGCTCCGGAAGTAATTTTCCTTAAGTCTAAGCATCCCGCGTGGTCAGCCCTCAAAAGGATTAATTCAAAACCGTAATCCTTCTGATACCGTGATCCCCTGTTAATGGTTCCCTTGATGTATCGGAGGATTCTTTTAGCCTCGCAGAGCGGGTTTCAGCTTGGTCATGATCATAACGGAGCATAGATAAACTAAGCAAAGACAATACAGTCTCGCTAGTCGTTAGATACATGAGAGACCCAATAATACTTCGGATTTTGTGGGGTCTACTAATTTCCCATATATATCAAGATCTAGCTTCTTGGTATGTGCCATTGGTGTGGCATAAGTGTCGCTGTGTTTTCATTCCAAATTTGTTTAACAATTCAAGGCATATTTGGATCGACTCAAGAAAATACCACGGGGTGATTGATGAACTTGTAATCCTAGAAAGAACGTGAGTTCACCCATCATGGACATTTCAAAATTTTTCTTCATTAGTTTTGTAAAAGCGATTAAAAACTTTTTATGTGTAGACCCAAAAATGATGTCATCCACGTAAATTTGAACAATTAAGATATGTGCCCCGTGATATTGTATAAAAAGAGTTGGGTCAACCAACCCTTTGGTGAAATTATTAAAGCAATGAAAAGATGATAGCTTATCGCATCATGCCCAGGAGTTTGAGACCATAAAGAGCTGTTGGGCTTTGTAGACGGATTCGGAACTCGTGATCAACGAATCCATCCGTTGGTGACATAAACCGCTTCTTTAAGTTGTCCATTGAGAAACGCAGCTTTTACATCCATCCGATAGACCGTCATATTCATATAGCCGCGAACGCGTAGAAATATCCTCAATGTTTCAAGACGAGCAACCGAGCAAAAGATTCTTCAAAGTCTATTCCTTCTTCCCGACGATAACCCTTAGCCACAGACGTGACTTGTTTCGGATAACATTCCTTCAAGATCCAATTTGTTTTTCCAAATCCATTTGAGACCAATGACGTACCCTCGCTGGTCTTTCAACCAGCCCCATACTTCAAGACGCTTGAATTGGTTGAGTTCTTCTTGCATGGATTCAATCCAGCTTTCTCTTTGTCATTGTGGCCTTAATGTTTTAGGTTCAGATCAAGGCATGCTGAGTGCATAAATGCAATGTTCACCGTCTGGACGCTTGTCTCAGAACGACTAGTTGATTCGCTGCCAATAATATTTGCCAGAGGATGGTCTTTTGTCCATCTATGTGTGGAGGGTTGATGTTGGTATACATTGTGCGATTCTGAGGATTCAAATGGTTTGTTGAAGATTCCGCTGACATCGGTGCAAAGCAGCGTTCATTAGCAAACGGTTAAAGAACGATTTGGATCAAAATCGCAAGTGGGGGTACTTCATTCGAATATCAAAGCATTGATCATGTTGGAAGCGGTTTGTTCAACTCGCTGTGTGGAGTCAACCTGTGGTGCTTCTTCAAAGAGTTGTTGTAAGGTGTATCGTATAAGAGTATTATCGTGCTGAGCAAATGAAACAAGCGGATACACCGAGCACGCTCATCAATATCACAATAACCGAGCAAATAACCTTTCCATTTGTTGACGAAAGAGTCGGGGCTTTGTCAAATGATGATGGGGTTGAGGAAGTTTAAATGGTTGTGACCGGGTTCCAAGCTGTTATACTCAGAAGCCATATCCGTAAGTTCATCAAAATGAGCATGAATCGCTTCCATCACCGCTTTGTACGACGATTCCAGATTCGAAACCTTTAGAATTCCACAATATCCATAAAGACCCAATGTCGCCTTTGGCTTCTTTGAAGCCAAAATCATCACTTATCATTATTTGATAGCAAAGAGATCCAAATACATGAAAGTGTTTGAGATTCGGTTTATGGTTGTGGAAAAGCTCGAAAGGTGTTTTGTTGTATGCTTTGTAATCATAGAACGGTTTTGAGTATAGCATGCAAGAGATACACCGCCCATAAGTAATCTGGAAGTTTAGCATTGATTAACATTGTTCTGCAGCCCACTAACGCTCGTTTCTCTCTTCAACAACAACTCCGCTTTGTTCGTGTATGCGCAATAGATGTTTGATGTCAATTCCCACTTTCTCATAAAATTCACGAAGGTTTGGTTAACAAATTGGCCTCTTGTCTGCTCCGATTAGTCCGACGGTTAAGGAGGTGAACTTGTATTTTGTGAGAAAGGTGATGATCATTTGTGGAGCTTGGTCTTTGCTTCGAAGAAAGTAGACCCAAGTCCATGTTTAGTAGTCATCAACAATTACTAAGATGTAGCGCTTTGCCATTGATCGCTTGCACGCCAGATCGGGCCACACAAATCCATGAAGAAGATGAAGCATATGCCGAGAGTCAGGTTCCACCTTTGAAGGAAAGTGAGCACAAGTGCTTTTCCCTTGTTCACAAGCTGAGCAAAGGTGATCTTTAGAATACCGGAATCGTAGGAGTCCTTCAACTAGTTTGTGTCGAGCAAGGTTGGTGATGGTTTGAAAGTTTAGATGTGAGAGACTCGCGCTATAGCCGATTTTGTTGATGTTGCCTTTGAAAGTAAGCAGATGGGAGATGAAGCAACCATGTCTTTCATAGAGATAGTGTAGAGACTAGAATTACGCGAGCCGCATATAGGTCATTTCCTTGTAGATCACTTAATGAAACAAGTTTTCCCTAAAGCAACCTCCAAATCTCCATCACAAACCGACCTACGGAAAACAGATTGTTACCGAGGCCTTCCACATAGTAAACCCTGCTAATTTCGATGTTCCCATTGATATAGTCTCCGTGAGCCCATGATAGCGCGGGTGATCATTCTAATCCCGAAACACAATGAACTTTGCAATAAAGTTTGATAACAGCTTAAGATTGCCTCGTCATGTGCCGGAACATCCGCTATCAACAATCCAGAGAATGATCTCAGACACCTGATTACAATACTGCATCGATACTGATGGAATAGTAGATGTGGAACCCAAATGTTAGAGGGTTCCAAGCGCTTATTAGTATATACACACATCATAACTTTAGGTATCCATTTAAATCCTAATGTGTTATATATCCATTTGCGCCATCTATAACTACTATTTTCTTTAGTCTTAGTGAATGCACTAGGTGGTACTACATTCCTAGGAGGTGAAATGAGCTACAGTGGACAAAGAATGCATTTCTTAGAATCTAAAGGCGCCTACCAAGCACTGCACTTAGAAAGATTAGAGGGCCTAGAGGTATTCCGGTTCTTAGGATTCCTTAAACGAGAGATGATAGCTTTAGCAACACATTTATCATGACAATCGAATTCATACTTTATGACAAATAACACAAGGTGCATCAGACTCAATATCAAAAGTACTTAACGGTTTAGCATTCGTTACATCACTATTTCTATTACATTTGCCACACGCAATATCTATAGTGGAAGCAACGTGAGTCTTATTCATAGTCCTAGGGTGTTCTTCTACTTTAGCATTCCTTATTGATCTTTTCTTAGGTCGCAACTTCCTATTCTTCGATTGAGTGCTCCTAGGTCGAAGTGCGGACGCTTTGGAAAGATGCAACTATTCCTGCTTTAGTAGAAGGAAGCACGCTAGCAACTGTGATTTGGCAAGAGGGATTCTAGGCATGATTACTAAGTGTTACTGGTGCTAATCTCTTAATGATGGTTGGCGGAAGTTGTTCATACTTTCCTAACATTTATCTTAACTTAGAGATAGTGTGAATCAAATCTTGATTTTCGTAATCTAATATTTCCAAAGAAAATGCATAACTTCCTTAGTGTGTGCAAGATAATTATCAAGTTCATTTGATGCTTCATCACGAGTCTTTTTGAGTAAATCAAATATGACACCATATTCTTTTTTAAATTTTACAAGTTCTTGTTCATATTTTGAGATTTGACTTTAAAGACACGCTTTGATCATCCAGCTTGCTCAATTTTAGGATCGTAAGATTTTTCATGCAATCGAGCGATTTTGTTTGAAAAGCAAGTTTTTTGATCGTGAATATCTTTTTGACACCAATTAAGACGACGTTTTGCATTTGAAAGTTCGTTGACAATCGCTTGTTTTCAATTTTAAGGACTCGACCAAGCATTATCAAGTTCTCAACATTTACCACGAATCAACATTATCGACAGAGATATAATCAAATGCATATGACAAAGAATTCAATAACACAACATTATGGACATCAAAGACAGATAACATCTTCCAAGAGTCGATCAACATCTTTCTCAACATTTTCTTTTACGCTTAGTATTAGAAATAGATGTTTCGCTTTCTAAAAACGACTTTCATTACCTAAGTTCCTTATGAAAATCCTTTTCCCAAGCTAATGCACAACTTTTCAAATTTTAACATTAGGTAAAAGATTTTTCCAAAATGTCTCTTTGTTCTCGCCAGAGGCGCATTGAAAATGACAACTTTGATTTCGTAATATTCTATCTCATGTTGTAAAATTTTGAGGTCGCCTATGAAAATGTCAAAATATCTAAGAATTTTCGATTTTCGTGTTTTGAGTTTACTTCACCGATGGAAGGTAAAGGACCATAAATTTGTGCATAACTGCCGGGGATTAACATTAGAAGACCTAAGTGTTTGATGATAACCCTGGTGTGTTAGAAGAACTGCTGGTGTGACGAAGTGACCGGCTTTGAATAGTTAAAAGGTTTGTTGTAAACAACATTTTTTAATTTTGATCGACTCTCGCCTTCTGCATCTAATTCCTCTTGACGATGATATTCAACAACACTCATAACAAATTCATCAATTTTATATTCTGACCGAAACTTGGATTTGGTTTGAATGTTTTAGTGAAAGCTTTGGTTTGTAATCGCTAGATTCGTCCATATCCATTTGATTGGGTTTTAAAGTAAACTTTTCAATAGTCATACCGACTCGCCATGTTTATAAACAACAGTTTTAAACTCTTTAAGTTTGTTTTGCAAGTCGATGATTTCTTCAAGATGATCATCTATTCGTTTCGTTGAATGCTTTTGTATGCAGAGAATGCTTTTGACAAGTTAACAACTCAAATTTAGTTTTTGATTTTCCAAGGTGAGAGCGCTAATTTGCTTTTTATGTTCATGTTTCAGCTTGTTCTATTTCGCATAACAAAGCATTCTTCAAAGCGCTAGATCAATGATCTGCCTTTCTAAATATTTTTCGTTTTGATGAGATTTAGCAAAGGTCGCTTCAAAACCTTTTCACGCTTTCTTGAGTTTTGAAAAGTTGAGTGCTTTTGTAAACATTCAAAATATTGGTTAACAAAGGCATTTTTGCTTTTAAGTCCTTATTTAATGCATAACATTCTTCCACTATGATTTGTTGGTCTTGTATTAAACAGCAAAACTGGATGAGGCAAAGTTCAACTTGTTCAACGTGAGTCACAACATGATCATTATTTAGATCCTCAAGTATGACCACGGAGTCAATTTGATTATCAAGGAAACCATTGGTCATCTTGATCGCCAAATATAACTACGGGTTTAGTTGAAAATCGCCGGAATGAGATGTAGATGACTCATTTTGAACATCTCGCCTTGCCGGATCTGATATTGGCGGAGATATTAGATCAGATAAATATGGTTTGTTCGGTACCGAGACAAGCCATCAGTGTCATACATCGGGCCTGTGTCACTCATGTGTAACTCATGCATATTAGCCATCAACATAACAAATGCATTGGCCCGCAAGTCCTCCATATCATCATCTCGAAATCAGATTTGCCATAAAGCTATGTTTTTTGTTTATGAGAGTTCCACCAGCCTTCATCCTTAAGAGCCAAAAGAAGAGCTCTTTGAAATAAGCACGCCTCTAGCCCTTGGCTTTGGGCATGCATAGCAGTGTGTCCCTTCTCACATGCAGCATCAAGACCATTCAACCCATTCCGAAGCATTTCCCTGCTCCACCACTTGAGCTGTTATTCCTACCCATAGCATTAAACCCTTGACCACCCCATCTGATGACCATAACCACGATCTCAACTTCAACTCGCCCATTGTTCACAACGTACTGATTCCTGTATTAGATGAGGAATGAATACGGTTGTTGGATTTGTTGGTATAACGGCTAAAGGCATTAGCAATCATAGCAAATCCTTTTTGCAATGCTTCAACGGATCGATTCCTCATTAGTTCGACTGAAGTGCTTGATCATTGTTGTTGTTGTAAGGAACCAATTGATTTTGTTGAGATTGTTGTCATTGATCGCTTTGGTGTGATTGAGCAGTTGGTTGAGTTGCCTGGAGGAGAATAACTTTGTTGAGCATATAAGGCAAGTTGTTGATTTTCCTGATGTGTAGTGGAGCAATTTGAGCACGGAGAATCCGTTCCATATCAACTTCCTTTTCATGAGGCTTCAAGTAATCGTACAACAATCCATATGTAGAATGATGCATGTTATTCACTTGACGGAGAAAAATGACATACTTCTCCCATTCGTGACCAAGACTACTCAGGAACTTAGTATTCACCGCAATTATTGGCATGATGATGTTGTGTTTATCCAAATCATTGATGATGTCCAAAATCGTGATGATAAGACTCTAGTGTTTCTCCAGGTTCAATCATGAAGTGTTCATAAGCCAAGTAAATTTTGGATTCCAAATCCTCCCGATTGAGTACAGATCCTTCCATAAGAAGATGAATATGATCCCACATTTCCTTTGCAGCCTTTTGAGCATCAACACTTCAAGAATTGGTTAGGTAATCCTAAAGGATATATCCATTGCAAGTTCATCGCCTTCATAGTGTAGAAGTTCTTGAGGATTCAATTCGCAACAAAGTAGCAATGTTCGTTTGTTCATCTCTTGGTGGATTAGCATTAGGATCTCCGTACAATGAAGAGGCATCTCAAATGGACCTTCCAAGATAACCTTCTTTAAGAATTTCCATGTGGCTTCTTCAGATCATAAAACCTAAAGAACCTTATCACCCATTGATCGTAGTTTCCTCGGAGTGAGCATTGAGGTCATCAAGTGATCCAAACCTCATGAATTGATTGTTGGTCGCTAAAGCTTCACACATCTATGCAAACCAAGTGGGTTCCTTCATAGTGTTCCTTGATGGATGTTGATTGAAGTCATTTGTGTAGGGTTGAACTTGAAGACTTGGTGGTGTTTGAACCATTTGAGGTTGTGGAATTGCTCCAAGTTGTGGGGTATGTTGTTGATTAAATTGTTGTTGATAAATTGCTTGTTGTTGATTCCATTGTTGATGTTGTGGACTTAGTTGTTGTTGTCGTTGAGGATAAGTGTAAGGGAAATAGTTAGAGTATGGTGGTTGTGACATGTTGATAAACTTGTGTTGGTAAAATGGATCTTTGTAGTCTAATGAACCTTTGTTGATGAAGTGTCCTTAGGCGTAGAAATCACAATAGCCAAGTAGCACTTATGCGTAAAACACCAAAGTTACGCTGAATCAGAGAGTTACGCCAGATTTAGCTTACGCTGTAAGTAGGAAAAGACTCTAAAGTTAGGCGTAGACAAAAGTTAAAGAGAAAGTTAGGCGTAGGATTATCTTGGCGCGAAGACTAGCCTTAGGCGTAAGATGAATCTTATGCGTAGGATTTCTACGCGTAGTTTATGCTTATGTAATTTTAGGGTTTTATCTCAAGTGATCTTTTACACTTCACAAGGCAAAAGATATCCAAATTAACGATTTTCAGCTTATCCAAGCAAGAAAACACGGAGTAAACCACGACAACGAAGATCAAACCAAGGATAACCTTACGCTGTAGTATTAGGGTTTTGCACGTGAGGGATTACTCGTAAATATGATTATGCTCAAAGTTGTTTCTAAACCAGTTTTTGTGTGATGAAATAGCTTCAATAACACCAAAAAGACACAAAAGTGATACTTGATGAACCAAAACCTTAAAACAGCATTATAGGATAGAACCTCTCAAAAACTAGATGAAAAACGATGATCTACACAAAAAGTTCGAAACCTTTTGCCAAAAACAGTAAGTTTAACACCTTATAACGTTGAAAGGATAAGAATCTTTGATTAAAAAGTGTAAAAAATACGTTTTTGAACAAGCCAAAGTTATGGAAACGCAAGTTAAGCGTGAGACCAAAACTCACTTCAAACAATACGTTCACTCAACTATTAGGCGATTGATACCACTGTTAGGTCACTGGATTTGCAACACAAGCTTAATAGAAAGAGATAAAGAGGAGATAGAGTGGCGGATGAACAATACACACAAACACACACACGTAAATGCTATGAAAGGTTAGGCGTAGAGTGAGTGAAAGAAATGCATTGAACAACCAACCTTCAAATAAAGGTTTACAAGAGTATTTATAGGAGGGAAGCTAGGGCAATAGTCCTAGTTCCCTTCCTTTCCTTTATGGGCTTGGGCCTAAGCTCATGGGCCTTCTACATAAGCTTAAGGCTAATAACAAACATAAAGGCCATAATTAAGCTAACTATTACATGTAAATTACTAACACTTGATTTAGGTCTAGGAGTGATTCCAACAGGAAACGCGGGGAAACGCCCGGGAAACGTCCCCGGAAAAAGTCAAAATGTTTCTTCAATTGGGTACGCCGATCCTTATCTAGGAAACGTTTGGGAAAACGTTTCTAGCCCAAAAAGTCACGTTTCTTATAAAATTTCTGGCGTTAAGCTTTCATGATACTGTAAATTTTTTTCCAGTGTGATGGTGGGGATGGTGATTAAACACAAAGCCAGCGAATGGGCGACGCCCAGTGGCATCAAGTATTCAGGCATCATTTTAGACTCATGTTATAATAAGCTAAGAAAATACGAAGTTCATCAGGGTTCTTGTTTCATAATTTAGATGAGATATGAAGAGGTCTCTGATTCATATTAGACTTATTAGAGAGAGAAAACAAATAAAGTATCTCGCAGATATTTTTATATTTATTGCTGAGAAGTTTTATTTACCTAATGCGGTGAGGAGTAAGTACACTAATATTTTTGAACATATTTCAAATTTCTGTTTTGTACATAAGTGATAACGCTACACGCGTCGTTCGGGGTCAAAGGAACTTCCTTTTTGTCGAGCAAGTTTTTCAACACCCTAGGCAGTGCACCTAATCGTTGTAGTGTAGTATTAGGGTAAGCCACGGGTATTGATATCATTCTCTAAGGGAATAGGAATGCTAGTGAGAAGTTAGTACGCTAAGGTTGAAGTTGAGGAAGATTATTTTTTATCTTTTTTATGTTTTTTAGGAAATTGAAAGGTACTAACTCGGGTATGGATTGGGGGTTGGTATTGCTACCGATTACTCTACTATTATCTAATTATCTAAACTAAGGTGGTGGTAGTCTATGTCAAATTATTGTGTGCTCGTATGATAGTTTAAAGATGTGTTTACTTAGGTTTTACTACTCCTTAATTATCTCCTATTGATGGTTGAATTGTCACGCCCTTATTCTTAGTCTTGTGTGTTTAAAGTTGTAGGTGTGCGCTTCTCCCTAACTCTTTGAACTTACCAAAGGGTCTCGTCTACAAAACCCACTAGGGATAATAAACTCTTACTCTAAGGCACTCTTTGGATGGTTTAGCCTACAACTACTCATGTAATTATATTCTAAGGTTCACAAAGATGAATCAAGCATTAAGTACACAACGAATGACCTATCGCATTACTAGATCATTAATCAACTAAGATAAGAAACAACCAATCAATATTCAATAATTAAGTTTCATACTCCTAAAAAACACACAAATAAATTAGTCGGACATGGAGGACATGCAAGCATACACACAAATAATTAAAGACATAATTGAATTGATGAAGTAAATACTTATCTTGATGTAAGATAGGGTTTGGAACCCTAAAATACTGTATAAGACACCCTTGGTTCGGTTTTAGGTTTTTTACTCCAAAAGACTACTCTTTAAAACTGAAAATTGGATTTATATATAATATTATATACGACGCGTCACCTTATGTTTTGTGACGCCGGTCGCCATTGGGTTTTGTCCCTGCCACGTTAACCTAAGACGGCATCACCTTATGTCCGTGACGCCGCCCTCTTCAACTCTCGACGCCGTCTGGTCGCATCTAGGCCGTCCGAGTTGCGACGGCCTACTCTTTAAAGCCGACGCCGTCCTTCAAAACTAGCACTTCTCTTTTGAGCCGCCACAAATTCCTCCGGGCGTCGCAGCTAAGCAGTGACGCCTACCTTCTGCTTTCAGCTGAGTGTCTCGATTCTGACTTTGGCCATTTTCTTCGTATATTCGCGTCTTTTCGTCCAAATAAGTGTCATTCCAGCATTTTGCCTTCAAGAGACCTAAAAGTGAAAAGGAACGATATTAAGCAATAACGGATACAAAGTGATCAAATAGGGCTAAAACCCACCTCAAAATGGTACCTGTTAAAACCTTATCAAATATCCCTACACTTGTTATTTGCTTGTCCTCAAGCAAATGTGCTTTAAGCCAATTAATTTATAAGTTAGGGGTCATGAAGCATTGATTCAAAACGGTCCACAACACATATAAGCCCCGCAAAAGTCATAACAAGCACGGAAATTACATACTAGCACCTCACATGGGTGTTTGGATACTCACATCTCTCGGGTGTATATATGAAATATAACAAATAGGAAATGGAAGATAAACACTCATTAACCGTTCCTAGTACATAGATTACCATAGGCTTGAGAATAGATCAAACCTCCATCGCTTTGGCGTAAGCACCTAGGAAAGACTATCAAAGAGGTCTTTTAAAGGGTTGTGATGTAGGCTTACGGTAGGAAATAAAGGGTTTGGTGGGATAGGCTATGGTGGTGGAAAGTCAAAATCTTTATGTTAAATGCATACGAAGAATGGCGGCTAAGCCCATGATTTTTTTTTTTTACACTCTATTTTTTTTTCTTTTTCTATTTTTTTCGATTTTTTTTTCATACACTTTTACTCTACCATCCTCTACGGTAACAACAAAATGATAGGGATTTATAGCACATCCCCTACTCTGAGTTTTATTACTCTAATGCTAATTTGACCCGAATTGAAAAGATCAAAACACTTGGGGTACATTATTATGCAAACAAAGGGAATTTGAATTTAACGTTCCCTTCCCGTCATTTCATAAACTTTAACTTTTCCCATGAATCCCAATCGTCCCAAAACTATATATAAAGGATATGACTCGACTTAGCAACTCATGCAAGCAACCAGATAATTGAACTAAGGGTTTAGGGTGATAACAAATATTTGCACTAAAAGTGAGTGCATAAGGGGTAGGCTAAGGCGATTTGGGTGTATATTTGGTGGGGTGTAAACAATGTCATTGATATTCCGAAAACCGAAACATCACGAGAACCGCTAAAAGGATAGGCTCTGAGGGGTTAACTAGGGGTATCGTGTACTAAAGATGAGTACAACGCAAAAGGTATGGGGGAATTACTCAACCGATGTGGAAGAAGTAATTATATTATGGGTATCAAACAAGGGTTATCCTAATGCCTCTTATCATTTAGTTGTTCCTAACTACACAAATGTAATCTCACTAGCGATCTCGGAATGCATCACAAAACAAGTTCTAGAATCTAATATACTACCGGTTCACACTCTAAGCATTGAAGATGAATGCTTTTAATTCCTACTAATCTAAGGGCTTTGGGTGGAATTTAGGTGGTAAAGGGTTTTTGTGCTAGTCATGCAACTTCCTATCCGTGAGACGCTTTTTTTAAAACTAATGGCCCACTCCTATATGTCATGAAAAATTTTAAATTTGATGCCAAAATTACCCTAACCGACATTTTCTCATGGTTTATTACACAATCACAATTGGACAAAGCAAATAATCAAGGATAAGCATAGTTTCAAAGTTCCCGCTTTATTTTCCCTCCCTACACTTAAACTGAACATTGTCCCCAATGTTCCCCGAAAGTATCAAAGTTATGATAAGGAAGGTAATTAAAATGAAAGAAACTAATACTCGATTAGCTCTCGGTAGGACCCGTATAAAGTGGTGGTTAAATCCTTTCCAAGAAGAATTATTGCGTGAAAAGCTCCTTCCAATCTTGTGTAACTTCTTCTTGACAAACTAAACCTGCACACTTGAAGAAGACAAACGAAACCTTCGCGTAAAATCGGCGGTAATAATATATATAAGACTCGATTTAAACTAGGATATAATGCTTGTGGAATGGATACAGAATTTCTAACAAAATTAAGACTGGAAAATTCCAAAATTTATAAGTAGCTCGAAAACGAGAAAAAGTGATCGATGTTTACTCCTTCCCCGACGCCACAGTTGCAATCCTGACGTCACAGTTATCCCGACAAAACCTGGTCTCACGATTTTCTAGAAAAATTATGGAAAATTTACATCTTTAGAATCTGGAAACATTTCTGAAAAACATCCATTATGACTCGATACAAGCATTTGACTCGAACAAACAAACATATATATCTTTTAGTTAATTGTTATCCTCATGTTTACGCTTTTTGAAAACGTGTGTAATCCTCCCTACACTTATTCCTTATGTAAAATACCTTTATATGCAATTAAGACGAGGTTAAAACAAAATAAAGCATTTTTACAAATTTAAACATGAGGATAAACATTCAATAAAAGATATATGACACTAACAAGCAAACAATTAAGCATGGGTTGCCTCCCACAAGCGCTTTTATTTAAGAGTCTTGTAGCTAGACTCAGAGTCGCACCCCTACGTACCGATATAAGTAAGTCTATCCTCAACAATGTCGTAAGGATCAAACTTATCAGTCAAGTTCCTAGTAGTATGCGTTGGTTAAATATGTCTTTTCAAACTTCTCACCACCTGATCATAGATTTGTATCCTAATGTGCCACTCTCCATTACCATCACTAGGCGGTCTATCCCAATCCCATTTGTGTTCAGATTTCTTAACTTTCCACTTATTCATGACAAGGTTAACGGGCAAGCTTCCTAGGAACTCGGTCATCTTCCTAAATACTAAGGCATCCCGACCGGTTTCACTTCCATGTCCTTAGCCATTTCTTTTTCTTGGAAAGTTGCTTTACTAGTGAAGGCTTTATCTAGATAAAAAGGTCTTCCTATTATGTTCTTATCAATCCAAGGTCCATATCTAGAAGGCTCTCTATCAAACCTAATCTCTTGTGGGATTTCCTCATCCTTGTAGCACGATGCTTTTTGACATCGTTAATTGATCTAGCACTCCCCTCTCCTACCACTATCTTGGACATCTTACAATCGATGATGGCAATAGCGGTAGCTAAAAATCCTCTTCCTACTAGTAATGGGCATGTCGGGTCCTTATTCATGTCTAGTATGCCTCGGCCAAAAGAGTCAACTTTCCTACGTGTACTACCATGTCCTTTATTATTCCTACCGGACGTGCCATACTACCGTCCGCTAGACCTAAGATGGCTGGTTCTATTTTACCTAAGTTAAGGCTTCTATGGAGGGACAACGGAACGAGATTGATGCATGACCCTAGTCGGCTAGAGTCGAGTGGTTTGGAAGTTCCAAGCATACCAAGAGTGAATAGCCCGGGATCGTCTAACTTCTTAGGTAAGTTGTTTTGCACAAAAGCGGACCCATGTTTTCCAAGCCTAAGTTCTAACTCATATTTTTCTTTCAAAGCATTATAATAAGGTGCATGAGCTAAGACCTCAAGAATCGGTTTTTCTTGATGGAGTTCCTTGTACCTCCTCCTAAACTAGGTTTGGACTTTCGGTGGTTTCTCAAGAGTAAGTTCTACCAATGGTGCCGGGCCTTGGTACCTCTTGGATGGCTTGGAACCCTTTTTGATAGCATTTACCGAGTGAACCGTCGGGTGGGAGGGGCATGGATGTGCACTCTCCCATGGTGAACTAGAACATGAAGTCGACGCATCGAATTCACTTTTTTGTTCTTTATGGTATCACTTGGGAGTGCTCCAAATTCCCGTTCATTGAAGGCTTTTAAGAGGGCATCAAGCTTGTTTGTCATCTTGCTTTGTTTTGCTTAAATCGGCTTCAAGCTTATTCAATTGAGTCTCTTGGGATGACAAAAATCTAGATGCAAATGCCTCAAGATTAGTGGGGTTCCCGGTATTAAGAGAATTGAACCTAGGGGGTGAACTAGATGAGCTTTGGGGTGTGCTTGAGTTTTGGTTCCACTTAAGGTTAGGGTGATTTCTCCATGAGGGGTTGTATGAGTTTCCTAAGTTGTTTTGTTCGGGCTTGAAAGTGTACCACTCTCCCGCCTCCGTCGGTACGCATGGAGGCGTAGTCCCAAAAAGCTTGTTCGGGGAGTCTTATGCAATCACGAGTGTCATGGGGACCACTGCATAACTCACAAGGTAGAGTGATTTTATTCACTTGACATGAGGACTTAGGATTTTGTAGGAACTCACGGGAATTTAACTTGATCTTCAAGTTCGATCACCCTACGGCCGGGTTGTGAGTCGATGGAAGGCAAGGAGATTGCCTTGACGGTTTTAGGTAGCTCACGGGGTCATCCCAACTTCGTTGTCGAGAGGCAAGGTCCTCTATTATACCCCATGATTCTTTCGCGGTGAGATCACTAAGTTTTCCACCGCCGCTTGGTCAATGGATCGCTTAGTGGGTAAGTTGACATGATCATAAAAGATTTGGACTTGGAGCCAAAGATCAATGCCGTGATGAGGAACTTTATGAAGTAAGTCCTTGAATCGGGTCCATGCTTCGTAGAGAGACTCACCTTGACGTTGTTGGAACATCAAGATGTCATTCCTAAGCTTAGTGGTTCTCCCCAGGTGGAAAAATTGAGCAAGGAAGCAAGAAGTGAGATCATCCCAACTTGAGATGGAGCCGGCGGGAAGTCGCTCAAGCCAATTACTAGCTTGGTCCCGTAGAGAGAATGGAAGAGACGCAAGAGCGTGGTCTCCCGAGTAGTAGCATCAAGGTCGATGGAATCGACAATTTTGAGGAAATCCCCGAATGCCGATTTGGATCTTCGGAACAAAGTCCATGGAATGCACATCCGTTTTGCACCAACCGGATGGTGTCGGATCGCAGGGCCGTAGTTTGGGCTTGTTCGGGAAGCTCAATGGTGTTCCTATAGCCTAGGTGGCTTGGTCTTGAGTATTCACCAAGAGTACGGGCTCTTGGCGGGTCGTTTGGTGGTGGGTTGATGAGTGGTGGTTGGTTATCACCTTCCATGATGAAAAGTGATGGGTGTTACGAACAAAGGTCACGAAGAATGGGGATAGACTATGAGGGAGCTAAAAATGAGAAAAAAATTTACTTGATAGGAATCAAGCAAAGAAACCTAAACGAGGTGGACTACTAACTAGCTATTCTATCTCGCAGCGCCAAAATTTGATAACGCTACACGCCGCTCGGGTCAATGGAACTTCCTTTTCGTCGAGCAAGTTTTTCAACACCCTAGGCAGAGAGCCTAATCGTTGTAGTGTAGTATTAGGGTAAGCCACGGGTATTGATATCGCTCTCTAAGGGAATAGGAATGCTAGTGAGAAGTTACTACGCTAAGGTTGAGGTTGAGGAAGATTATTTTTATCTTTTTATGTTTTTTAGGAAATGGAAAGGTACGAATCTCGGGGTATTGGATTTGGGGGGTTGGTATTTCTACCAATTACTCTACTATTATCTAATTATCTAAACTAAGGTGGTGGTAGTCTATGTCTAATTAATGTGTGCTCATATGATAGTTTAAAGATGTGTTTACTTAGGTTTTACTACTCCTTAATTATCTCCTATTGATGGTTGAATTGTCACGTCCTTATTCTTAGTTGCGTTGTGTGTCTAAAGTTGTAGGGTATGCGTTTCACCCTAACTCTTTGAACTTACCAAAGGGTCTCGTCTACAAAACCCACTAGGGATAATAAACTCTTACTCTAAGGCATTCTTTGGATGGTTTAGCCTACAACTACTCAGGTAATTATATTCTAAGGTTCAAAAGATGAATCAAGCATTAAGTACACAACGAATGACCTATCGCATTACTAGATCATTAATCAACTAAGATAAGAAACAACCAATCAATATTCAATAATTAAGTTTCATACTCCCTAAGCAAACACACAAATAAATTAGCCGGACATGGAGGACATGCAAGCATACACACAAATAATCAAAGACATAATTGAATTGATGAAGTAAATACTTATCTTGATGTAAGATAGGGTTTGGAACCCTAAAATACTGTACAAGACACCCTTGGTTCGGTTTTAGGTTTTTACTCCAAAAGACTACTCTTTAAAACTGAAAAATTCGGATTCTATATATAATATTACATATGCGACGGCGTCACCTTATGTTTTGTGACTGGCCGTCGCCTTCATTAGGGTTTCGGTCTTGGCCACATTAACTTGCGACGGCGTCACCTTATGCTGGACGCCGCCTCTTCTTTCTTAGCTTCGGGACGCCTCAAGGTGATCTAGGCGTCTGAGTTGCGACGCCTCTTTTTAAAGCCCGACGTCGTCCTTCAAAACTAGCACTTTCTCTTCTGAACCGTCACAAATTCCTCCGACGGCATCGCTTTAAGCAGTGACGCCTACCTTCTGCTTTCAGCTTGAGTGTCTCGATTCTTACTTTGGCCATTTTCAGATATTCGGCTTTTCGTCCAAATAAGCGTCATTCCAGTATTTTGCCTTCAAGAGACCTAAAAAGTGAAAAGGAACGATATTAAGCAATAATAGATACAAAAGTGATCAAATAAGGCTAAACGACCCCTCAAAATGGTACCTTTAAAACCTTATCAATAAGTCGCCCCACTTTTCTACTGCCACGCCTCTTTCTCCAAATACCTTCAGCAGGTTAAGGCCCTATGAAGACTTTTTTTTTTTAACATTTTTAACACAAAATAAAATTCATTATAATTAAAACGTTACATAATAATTCAAAAAAAATTAAAACATTACGACAATACAACGACTAAACTAGTTTTGATTATGATGATGCCAAATGTCTTCCACCAAATCGGCTTTGAGGCTAAATATAGGGTAGGATTTTTTTGATATAGAGAATGTGTGAAATGAGATTTGTGAGTTTAAGTGTGTAAATATGTTGTGTATTTATAGGGTAGGATTTTTTTATTTTTTTTTTTTTTTTTTTTTGGTTTTTGGATATGCAACGGCTAGATATGATAAATGTTTGTATGTTTGTGTTTTGTGGATTCGATCGAGTAGACGACCCAGTCCGTTTATTTTTGTGGCGATCGAGTACTTCCACAACAAGGGGATCGATTAGAAATCGATCGCCCTTCACACACGATCAACACTCGATGGGCTCTACTGCATGCAGCCTAATATTTCAATTTTTTGCAAAGTGCAATATATCCATTTAGCATTTGCTGTGTGGAATAGTATACAGCCTGAAGATGATATTTTTTTGTTATAAACCTTATTTTCTAGTATTAGTTAACTACGTATATTACGGAGTAAAATTTTAGAGTACGTATTGATTTTATTATCTCATGTGATAAAATATAATTAATAGTGTTTTTATAAAATACATAGACGTTTCCTCGCAGTATCCGTTTCTTGAATTTTAGGATGTTGCCGTTTCCTTGTACTTGTATCCGTCCCTGTCCCCGTCCCCGTTTCCGTCCCCGTGCAACTTAGGTATTTTTAACCGGTATGAAAATTGGATCAACCCTCAGAACGGGTCAGAAATGGAACTTAACATCTTGGATGAGCAAGGTAATACATTATTTAGGTGCTTTTACGCGGAGTAGTATTCCTACCATGTAGATTCCGATTCCAAATGGCCAAATTATGGATGGTAGTAGCGTTTCATCTTCTATCCCTGATTATATCGGTTCTGGATATGATCTTGGTTATGGGTATATGGGTGGATTTAAATTGCCTCAGTTTAGGATTGAGGGTGATAAATTAAATAATCTGAAATGAGCAATTTTTTTTGACACAGACAAGCTCGAATGATGTTGATTTAAGCCTAAGTATTAGTGATTGTATGCTAAAGTGCTGGATTAATTGTAGTCATGTGAGGTTTCAATCATATGGCATTAAAGGAACTGAAATCAACCAATAACTTAACGACTAATCTACAAGGGTTGAACGGTTTGCGCCTATATTTCCAAAACCATCTAAAATAATTATGTGTCACACATTAAAACCCACCCATTTTGCCAACTCGATATACAGCTCATAATGTATGTATTACCTCCGTTTAGCTACATGTGAAATGCAAACTTCCATTTACCAACCACCTGAAAAAGAGTGGAATTACTTGGTTCGAATGTATGTGTAGCGGTGAGTTTAAACAATGTAAATTAGTTGGCTCAAAGTCAGAAACCATAGTTAACCAAAAAAAAAGTAAAAATTAACTTCTTATTTATGTAAAATGCTCTGCAGGTTATTGACAAGAATTTTTTTTTGAGAAATGACTATATTTTTGCACTAGCTAGAAGTAGGGACGGAGCTAGGATATTGAAACGGGTGTTGCACAATCTTTTCGGGAAGGGTTTTGCAAAAAAAAATTTCATCAAAAGTACTAAATTTTGCACTATAAAGAAATTTTTAGTTAAAATCAAGTTGTGTTGGAAAATTTAGTGCACTTGTGGGATTGGTTCACACCTTGTAATGGGTTAGGAGGTACGGAGTGTACACCCATGAGGTCCATGAACACCCTGACTCTTGTAGTGGTTTGTATTGGTAGTGCTAGTAGAAAGTACTGCTTGTGGAAAGTACTGCTTGTGGAAAGTACTGCTTGTGGTTTCCACTGATAAGCAGTGTTTCCACTGAAGCTTGTGTTTTCCAATCGCTTGTGGATTCCACCGGGCGCGGTATCCACTGATAGCACTATGAAAGTACCGCTAGTGTAAAAGAACTGCTAATGGTATGAAAGTACTGCTGTGTTAAAGTAATGCTAGTGTTAAAGTCTTGCTAAATGGCGGTTACAACGCTTAATGACCACGTTTTAATTGGTCATGTAACCACTAACGGCTATAATGGGGATAATTATGAGGCTATTAATGGGCGATTAATACTCATAATTCCATTGGACTAGCTAAGAGTAATCTCCTATAAATAAGAGATCCGATTATGCATGGGACACAGAAAACGTAAACACTTATTAGCGAAAGGGTTATAGAATTGTGCCTAATTCTCTAACCCATTTGGTCTTATCCAGTAGATATTCATGATACCCGGGCATTAGGGTCGAATAGTTTACTTTAGAAAGTGATCACACGATTCCAAGTGATATCCGGTAACCACCTAGTGGTATTAGTATCGTCATTGATTGTCTTAACCTTGTTCTGGGAGATACACACCAACAATCAAAGTAAACTATTTTGTGATAATCAATGGCATGTCGCAATGAAACATATGGCTTCAAACTTTGCTAAGTTGGATAAGTTTGAAGGGGTGGATTCGGAGATGGCAAAGAAGATGCATTTCTTTGTCAAGCATGAGTGGTTCTATGTGCTTACTACTCCAATTCTGATGATGGGGATGATGCTACGTTGAGCGATCGAGAGGAGCAAAGGAGAATGATGACTATATATGCAGAGGTCTTATTCTGAATGGTATGTCTGATTCTTTGTTTGATATTTATCAGAACTTTGAATCTTCCAAAGAACTGGGGGATTCCTTGGATGCCAAATATATGGCTGAGGATGCATCAAGTAACAAGTTCCTTGTTAGTAATTTCACAAATTACAAAATGACTGATTCAAGACCGGTTATGGAACAATACAATGAACTTCTTGGAATACTTGGAAGGTTTACACAACACAATATGCACATGGATGAGGCTATTCAAGTCTCTTGTGTTATTGATAAACTTCCTCTTTCTTGGAAAGATTTCAAGCATACCTTGAAACATAAGAAAAGGAATTAACTCGGTTGAGTTGGGGTCATCTGCATTGAGGAATCTCTCAAGGTGCAAGATAATGACAAGCCAAAGAGTAGCAATGCTACTGGACCATCTGTTGTCAATATGGTGGAGCATAACAACTCCACCGGGTACAATGACAACAAAGGCAAACGCAAATATCATGACAACACAAGGGTAGATCCTAACAAGAAGGCAACACCTACTTGTTGGAAATGTGGCAAGACTGGTCACATTAAAGGGGACTGCAAAGGTGTTAAAATTGGTGGTAAAGCCAATGGATCAGGCACTAATGGTTCAGGGAGTGGTGGTTCTTCCAACTCACTGAAAGGTCAGAATATGGTTAATAAGTCTTTTCAGATTTATTATGTTACATATGTATCTGAATCTCATTATGTGCAGGATGATGATGTTGCGTGGTGGGTTGACTCTGGTGCAACAGTTCATGTGTGCAAAGATAGAAGCTGGTTCAAGACTTATAAGTCACTGAATGATGGTTCTATTCTTCACATGGGAAATGAGTCAACAGCCTTGGTGCATGGTCGTGGTTGTGTAGACCTTAGGTTTAGTTTTGGAAAGATTGTAACTTTGTTTAATGTTATTCATGTTCCTGATATAAGGAAAAACTTGGTTTCAAGTAGTGTTTTGAATAATCATGGATATAAACAATTTATTGAATCTGATAAATTTGTTCTTTCTAAATGTGGTGTTTTTATTGGTTTTGGTTATTTATGTAATCAAATGTTCAGCTTAATATTACCACCTATTGTGTTATTTCAGCTTGTGTGACCACATATGATCAGACTGATTCTACCCTTTGGCATGCTAGACTTGGTCATGTTCACTATAAAAGAATGCAAGATATGTCTAGGGATGGTTTAATCCCTTCTTTTGACATGGACACTGAAAAGTGTAAAACTTGCATGTTGACCAAGATAACCAAGAAACCCTTTCAGAGTGTTAGTCGTGAGACTAAGATCTTGGAGCTTATTCACAGTGACCTGTGTGATTTGCATGCCACTCCTTCTTTGGGGAATAAGAAGTACTTTGTGACATTTATTGATGATGCTTCTAGATTTTGTTATGTCTATCTGTTACATACCAAGGATGAAGCATTAGATAAATTCAAAGTGTTTAAAACTGAAGTTGAATTACAACTTGGTCTCTGATCAAAAGATTAAGGACTGATAGGGGAGGTGAGTACTTGGATACTCAGTACTTTCAGTCTGTTGGTATTATCCATGAAACTATCTGCCCTATACTCCTCAGCAAAATGGTATTTCAAAGAAAGGAAAAAGGGTGCTGAAGGAGATGGTTAATTCCATGTTTTCCTATTCAGGACTAAGTCAAGGGTTCTGGGGTGAAGCTATGTTAACGACTTGATATTTATTAAATAGGGTTCCTAACAAAAGGAACAAGGTTACCCCTTATGAACTTTGGACTAAAAGGAAACCTAACCTGAACTATCTCAAGGTTTGGGGTTGTAGGGCTGTTGTAAGACTCCCAGATCCAAAGATGAAAACTTTGGGTGAAAGAGGCATTGACTGCATCTTTGTTGGATATCTTGAGCATTCCAAGGCTTTTAGGTTCTATGTTATTAAACCTAATGAATATATTTCAATTAACTCCATTATTGAATCAAGGGATGCAGACTTTGATGAGAATAGATTCTCATGGTCCCTAGACCAATTCAGAGGATTCCTAATGGAACTCATGACACTAGTGTATCAGAGGTCCCTGATGATGAACCATCAGTGGTCCCTGATGAGGTTGTGGTACAATAACCTGAACCTGTGCTCAGGAAGAGCAAAAGGGTTAGGACTCCAAAGTCATTTGGACCTGAGTTTCAACTATACTTAGTTGAAAGAACAAGGGATGAGGTATCTGACCAATACTCCTATTGCTTCATTTGAAGAAGCAATGAAGTCCCAGGATATTGCTTTCTGGAAAGAAGCAATCAATGATGAGATGGATTCCATCATGGGGAACAACACTTGGGTGTTGGTTGATCTACCACCTGGTTGCAAACCTTTAGGTTGCAAATGGATTTTCAAAAGGAAAATGAAGGTAGATGGAACTATTGAAAAGTTCAAGGCAAGATTAGTCATTAAGGGCTTTAAACAAAAGTCAGGGATAGACTATTTTGATACTTATGCCCCTGTGGCTAGGATCAGTACCATAAGACTGCTGATTGCTTTGGCATCTATTCACAATCTGGTTATTCATCAGATGGATGTGAAGACAGCTTTCTTGAATGGTGAATTGGAAGAGGAGGTTTACATGAACCAACCTCAGGGCTTCATCATGCCTGGAAATGAAAACAAGGTGTGTAAACCGATTAAGTCTCTTTATGGACTTAGCAGCACCTAAGCAATGGTATCAAAAGTTTGATGAAGTGGTTTTGTCTAGTGGTTATGTTCTTAACCAAGCTGACAAATGTGTATATAGCAAATTTGATGAATCGGCAAAGGAGTCATCATTTGTCTATATATATGTTGATGACATGTTGATCTTTGGCACTGACCAAAATCGGTTGACTCGACAAAGGAATTTTTGTCATCAAGGTTCTCCATGAAAGACATGGGGGAGGTTGATGTTATCCTTGGTATAAGGATTAAACATGAAAGTAAAAGAATTTCTATCTCTCAGTCTCATTATATTGAGAAGGTGCTGAAGAAATTCAATTACTTTGATTGTACTCCTGTGAGTACACCTATGGACACTTGTGAGAAGCTGATGCCTAATAATGGCAAAGCTGTATCTCAACTTGAGTATTCTAGGGTAATTGGCTGCCTGATGTATGCCATGACTTGTACAAGACCTGATATTGGTTTTGCAGAGGAAAATTGAGCGGTATACTAGTAACCCTAGTGCTCATCACGGCAAGCTTCAAAGGGTAATGAAGTATTTGAAGAGAACTATGGATTATAGTCTCTCATATACTGTTACCCATCGCTGTTGGAAGGTTACACTTATGCAAGTTGGATCAACAATGAAGACAATTCGTCTACTGGGTATTCCTACTTGGTGGAGGTGCAATTTCTTGGGCATCCAAGAAGCAAACTTGCATCACCAATTCAACAATGGAATCTGAATTTGTGGCTTTGGCAGCTGCTGGAAAAGAAGCTGAATGGTTGAAAAACTTGCTTCTTGAGATTCCATTGTGGCCTAAACCTATAGCACCTATTTCTATCCGTTGTGATAGTGCAGCTACATTGGCTAAGGCTTATAGCCAGATGTACAATGGTAAGACTAGACACTTAGGTGTCAGGCATAGCATGATTCCTGAGCTTATCATGAATGGGGTGGTATCTATAGAGTTTGTTAGATCACAACAAAATTTAGCTGATCACTTGACAAAGGGATTAGCTAGAGACTTGGTTATAAAGTCTGCTAAAGGGATGGGTTTAAGTCCAACTTAGTCACTGAATGCTAGGACACCCAACTCCCTCCTAAGGAAACTTGGGAGCTGAGTTCAATGTGGAAAGCTGAACATTCAGTGGACTGGAGCACATGTTTTATTTACATCCCAAGGTTGTGCTGAGAACCTGCTGAAAGGAGGATGAAGTCTTTACTTCTTAATGGTTAATTTTCTTTGAAAAAGTGCTTGGCGGAGCATGACTAAAGAGGAACCACCTATGTAAATGTTGAAGTTTTGCCGCTCCAGGAAGCTTTGGACTTTTAGCTTCTACAACATTTATGAATTTGGATATGGACACATGGCTTGTATAGTGTCGAGTGATATGTGTTTGAAAGCTTGTGTGTAGTTATCTTCAGGTATTCAAATGGGTTGAAGGGTTCAATTCTTAGAACACCCTAATTCTCAAATATTTGAACGTGTAATTACTAAGATGGAAATTCAATCCTCAGGACATTTTCTTTTATGCACATGTTTTGTTTGATGTTTGTTTTCATGCAAAGGAAGTGAACTAAATTTGGGGTGGATTGTTGGAAAATTTAGTGCACTTGTGGGATTGGTTCACACCTTGTAATGGGTTAGGAGGTACGGAGTGTACACCTATGAGGTCCATGAACACCCTAACTCTTGTAGTGGTTTGTATTGGTAGTGCTAGTAGAAAGTACTGCTTGTGGTTTCCCGATGATAAGGTTTCCACTGGCTTGTGTTTTCCAAGCTTGTGGATTCCATCGGGCACTGTGTATCCACTTGATAGCACTATGAAAGTACTGCTAGTGTGAAAGTACTACTAATGGTATGAAAGTACTGCTAGTGTTAAAGTACGCTAAATGGCAGCGTTAACCTGCTTAATGACCACGTAATTGGTCATGTAACCACTAACGGCTATAATGGGGATAATTATGAGGCTATTAATGGGCCGATTAATACTCATAATTCCATTGGACTAGCTAAGAGTAATCTCCTATAAATAAGAGATCTGATTATGCATGAAGGACACACAGAAAACGTAAACACTTATTAGCGAAAGGGTTATAGAATTGTGCCTAATTCTCTAACCGCATTTGGTCTTATCCCAAGTAGATATTCGTGATACCCAAGCATTAGGGTCGAATAGTTTACTTTGGAAAGTGATCACACGATTCCAAGTGATATCCGGTAACCACCTAGTGGTATTGCTACTGTCATTGATTGTCTTAACCCTGTTCTGGGAGATACACACCAACAAGTTGCACTACAAAGAAATAAAGTAGCAAAAGTTATTGTCGGAGGTTGCACGCATTAAAAATCCACAGTTTTCGAAAACAAAATACAATTCGTGACTCAAAATCGGGTGTGGCCCGTGCAACACCTGGCTCCCAAGTGGTTCCGTCCCTGGCTAGAAGAATATGATCAAGTTCTTATAAGTGTGAGAACGTAAAAGAAGATGATCAATATGTTTGTTAAAAAGAACAACATCAAATGTTAGACCTTACAAAAAACAATTTTACATTAATGATTTAAAATACTATTTTAAGTAATTATCTACCTCATAAATTCAAAACAAATTAATGTATACATTTATATGGACTTGCAATAACAAATATTATAAGAGGAGAGTTATTTTACATATCAAACTTTTTTTACATACCAAAGGACTTATCTCCACCATCCATCTAAAAAGAAATCAATGGTTCTCACATATTTTTTATAATTTAAATATCTCTCAAACCATTAATCGTTAAGCAAAAATAATTACACCATTGCGAAGAGCATTTAATTATCTTTCTATAGACGGGCACTTTGATATACTTTCGAAAAAAGAAAAAAAAAATCGTTTTTTTCACGCTTTTTCGTTTTATTCGAAACTGGAATTTGCATGAAATATCATATATGATTTAACACTAATTTGAAAATCACATGTGATATTAGTGTTAAATCACATATGATATGTGTGATACTAGTGTTAAATCAGATATGATAAATCACATATCATATACATATCATATATGATTTAACACTAATATCACATATTGTATTCAAATTAGTGTTAAATCATATATGATCTTTTCATGCAAATTTCAGTAATGTAAAAAAACGAAAAAAACGTGAAAAACACGAAAAACACGAAAACAAAATTTTTGTCGAAAGTATATCAAAGTGCCTATCTATAGAAAGATAATTAAATGCTCGTCGTAATGGTATATTTTTTTTCGCTTGACGATTAACGGTTTGAAAGATATTTATATTTGAAAAAAATGATGAAAGTGGGTTTTTTTAATTGTTGAGATTAATCTCATCCATTAGATCTAATAAAAATGGAGGGTGGATATTGATTCCTTGGTATGTAAAGAATCTTTTGTTCTCAAATGATCTTAAATCATATTATAAAAGAAATTTTTTGACCAAACCCCGTGCATGCACGGGTATTATAACTAGTTATTTACTATTACACACACATACAAATATACGATCTATATTTACCTCACTAAAAAAACGCAACAACAACCTTTCTTTTGTGTCTTTTACTAAATTGAAAACAATACCACACACAATCAAAACTAGTGCAATACCCGTGCGTTGCTCGGGTATACGTTTCAATAAATAACTAATTTATGTATTAAGTTCAATTTATAATAATACAAACATTCAATATCAAATAAAAAATCTAGTGTATTTATCAAAGTTAGGATCAAATGAGAAGAAAAATTAAAATAAGAAGGATGAGAAGAAACCACAACCACATATTTCAGATGCACCTATTAAAATAAATGCATCTCCCCTTAAAAATCTCTCCCTTATTTGAAATGTGTGGCTAGAAATTCTTCTTATTCTTCTCATTTTATTTTTTCTTCCTATTGGATCCTTTCCCGTATTTATCATAAGTAACAACAAATTTTAGATACCAATTTATTAGCAAGTTGAGCAAGTTATGTAAAAGTGTCAAGTGTCTTTTTGGCTTATATAGGATGAATGAAGCATATAACATTTCACAATGTGAAAGCTTGATATTTTCATTCTTTAACGTTGTAACTTACAATTTCTTAGATAATATTTATAATAGGTGCATTGTTAAAATACTTATTGGAGTAAATCCCTAAACCTTTTATGAGGCTTTAGGCATATGAAAATCACTTTAGTGACTATGAACTTGTTGATTAAAATAGGTCATGTTTAATGAATTTGACCCGCTAAAAAATACCACAAGAATTTACTCACATCACATGCACTTGCAAAGGCCTATAACAATGATGCAAAGGATAATTTGGTGTGAATGATCGGGACATAAATATTTTCTTGTACGTGCAAGGAAATGAAAAAATAAAATTTAAGAACTAACAATGCATGTGTTCATGTATGCAATTGGAGGAATTATAAATTCCCTGGTTGACGTTTGTGATAAATAGGTTGTTTAAGTTCCCGTCTTATATATAACTTACTTGAATGTTTATACCGTGTGATTTTAACAACCCTTGAATGACCCATTCTCATCCGCGCTGAAATAAACGTTACCGAACTCAACCAAGAAGGTCACTAAACTTTGTCTGTCATTACCGAAGACATCATCTTAATATTGTACCAAATACCGATACGTATATGATATGAAGCAATTTGTACCCTCTGCTTCTTAATCGTCGACAACGTAACCGAATGGACATAACACGTCATCAGAAAAAATTATCTATATCAAGTGATGTTATTTTAAAGCCTTATCAAACAAAACTATAAAAATGAGTATTACGAATTAACATCAGCAATTTACACACATCACAAAAGAGATCTAACTTTATATGAGGTAATTGGAATAAGTGAATTATGAATATAATATAATGATCAAATTTGAAACTGGAAGCAGAATACATGATATCATATAGATGCCGAGGAATAAGGGTCTTAGTTGTTGACTATGTGCTACTACCTACTACTTTTTTTAGTCACGTTTCTTTATCTATAACTAACTCAACGTTTTAAAAGGAGCAATTATGATGGCTAAGATTGAAAGTAAACTTGATCGAATGGCTATAAAAAACTTAAAACCAATGATCGTTTTCGAAAACAAAATACAATTCGTAACTCAAAGTCGGGTGTGGCCCGTGCAACACCTGGCTCCCAAGTGGTTCCGTCCCTGGCTAGAAGAATATGATCAAGTTTTTATAAGTGTGAGAACGCAAAAGAAAATGATCAATATGTTTGTTAAAAAGACCGACAACATCAAATGTTAGACCTTACAAAAAACAATTTTACATTAATGATTTAAAATACTATTTTAATTAATTATCTACCTTATAAATTCAAAACAAATTAATGCATACATTTATATAGACTTGCAATAACAAATATTATAAAAGAAATTTTTGACCAAACCCGTGCATGCACGGGCATTATAATCTTTACTATTACACACACATACAAATATACAATCTATATTTACCTCACTAAAAAAACGCAACAACAACCTTTCTTTTGTCTCTTACTAAATTGAAAACAATACCATTTGGTCTTGGTACTACTAAAAAGTCTAAAACGGATTGTAGTTTAATAACCAGTCCATTTGGTCAACCATTTCAACTCAAATTCCATATGACTTCAAATATTTTTGTGGCACGTTTTTAATTTTCGATATTAACTTGTTCAAAATCTGTTCATTATTATCTATTTAGTGTTTTGCTGTGAGATTGTAGTTTTAGAATCTGGATTAGTATGTAGTTTTTTTAAGACACATCTTATGTATGAATTGCAATCTCATTTGATTTGACGATTATGATGATGTTTATGAGGAGAAATGAGTTTCAGTTTGATTATGGTAATTAAGAACTTTAGTGCCACGTGTTTGATGAAATATGTCTAAATGCAATGTTTCGTAATTGTAGATTTTAAAGTTGTTTAGTATGGACTAGAATGTTTTGACAACTTTGTCTTTGTTGTACCAAATATCTTCAACTAAACAATAGGTTTCTTTAATATTTTATTTCGTTTCGTTTGTGTTTCTGATTAACGGCTGCGATGTGTTGCTTTCTGTAGAAATTGAAATCACCCCAAACGTCGCCATTTTTTGTTGGGATTTGAGATGTTGTGTGATTAGATGCGAATGTGAATTCCAAATGAGTCTTGGTCGTCTTCGTCATTGTTGTTATCCGTCATTGTTTGTTTTTTGGTGGTCGGAGTAATCGGATTCCACTTATGTATTTGTAAAAGATGTAGGGATGTTTGTGGGTGTGGAGCTGTTTCATTAGTTATTTGTTAAAGATGAGGTTGTGTAATTTTTATGAGTTATGTGTTAGTTTGTAGTTTCATGAGATGAGTTATATTTTAGTTTGTAGTTTTTTAGATTGTAACTTTTATTCAACTAGTTTTTTAGTTTTTAATTTTTATAGAAGGAGTTTTTATTATACTCGATGTTTATCAATAAAAAGTGTTTTAATCAATAGAAAGAGTTTTATCAGTAAAATAGTTGTTCATTTTTTTTTATTATTTTTATTATTTTTTTTGGAATTGCGTATGTATATATCCAAGAAAAATTCCAAGCAAAATGAAGAACACTTTTTATTCAAAATTCAAAATAATGTCCAAAGACCTTTCTATATACGTAACTAGAACAACACTTTTTATTCAATTTTGAACAACACTTTGGATATATACGTAACTAGAGTTTTATCAATAAAAAGTGTTGTAATCAATAGAAAGAGTCTTTGGATAATTACGTATATATCCAAGCAAAATTCAAAATTGCGTAAATATATTTCCAAATATTTAGTTTTGTATGTAGTTTTTTTAAGACGTATCTTATGAATGAATTGCAATCTCATTTGATTTGATGATTATGATGATGTTTATGAGGAGAAATGAGTTTCAGTTTGATTATGGTAATTAAGAACTTTAGTGCCACGTGTTGAATGAAATATGTCTAAATGGAATATTTCTTAATTGTAGACTTTGAAGTTGTTTAGTATGGACTAGAATGTTTTGACAACTTTTTTCTTTGCTGCTGTACCAAGTATCTTATAATTCTACGATAGGTTTCTTTAATATCTTATTTCGTTTCGCTTGTGTTTCTGATTGACGGTTGCGGTCTGTTTTTTTTTGTAAAAATTGAAATTGCCCAAAACGTCGCCATTTTTTGTTGGGATTTGAGATGTTGTGTGATTAGATGCGAATGTAAATTCGCAAATGAGTCGTTGTCATCTTCGTCGTTGTTGTTATCCGTCATTGTTTGTTTGCTGGTGGTCGGAGTTATCAAATTCCGGTTATGCATTTGTAAAAGATGTAGGGATGTTTGTGGATGTGGAGCTGTTTCATTAGTTATTTTTTAAAGATGAGGCTGTGTGATTTTTATTAGTTATGCTTTAGTTTTTAGTTTCATGAGATGAGTTATTTTTTAGTTTGTAGTTTTTTAGATTGTAATTTTTATACAACTAGTTTTTTAGTTTGTAATTTTTATAAAAAGAGTTTTTATTATCCGCGATGTTTATCAATAAAAAATATTGTTATCAATAAAAAGAGTTTTATTAGAAAAAAAAATTTTTTTTTAATTTTTTTATTATTTGTTTTTTGGAATTGCATATGTGTCATTCCAAAGACCTCTAATTACGTATATATCCAATCAAACTTCAAAATTGCATATATATACTTACAAATATTTAGTTTTAGAATCAGGAATAATATGTAGTTTTTTTAAGACATATCTTATGAATGAATTGCAATCTCATTTGATTTGATGATTATGATGATGTTTATGAGGAGAAAAGAGTTTCAGTTTGATTATGGTAGTTAAGAACTTTAGTGCCACGTGTTCGATGAAATATGTCTTAATGCAATATTTTTTAATTGTGACTTTGAAGTTGTTTAGTATGGACTAGAATGTTTTGACAAATTTTGTCTTTGCTGCTGTACCAAATATCTTCAATTATACCATAGGTTTCGTTAATATCTTATTTCGTTTCGTTTGTGTTTCTGATTGACTGATGCGGTCTGTTATTTTTTGGTAGAAATTGAAATCGCCCAAAACGTCGCCATATTTTGTTGGGATTTGAGATGTTGTGTGATTAGATGCGTATGCGAATTCGCCAAATGAGTCATCATCGTCTTCATCGTTCTTGTTATCTGTCATTGTTCGTTTTCTGGTGGTCGGAGTTATCAAATTCCGGTTATGTATTTGTAAAAGATGTAGGGATGTTTGTGGATGTGGATCTTTTTCATTAGTTATTTGTTAAAGATGAGGTTGTGTAATTTTTATGAGTTATGTTTTAGTTTGTAGTTTCATGAGATGAGTTATTTTTTAGTTTGTAGTTTTTTAGATTGTAAATTTTATACTAGTCTTTTAGTTTGTAATTTTTATAAAAAAGGGTTTTTATTATACGAGATGTTTATCAATAAAAAGTGTTGTTACCAATAAAAAGAGATTTTATCAGCAAAAAGGGTTGTTCATTTTTTTTATTTTTTTTTTTATTTTTTTATTTTTGGAATTGCATGTGTGTCATTCCAAAGACCTCTAATTACATATATATCTAAGCAAAATTCAAAATTGCGTATATATCCTTCCAAATATGTAGTTTTAGAATCAGAAATAGTATGTAGTTTTTTTAAAGACGTATCTTATGAATGAATTGCAATCTCATTTGATTTGATGATTATGATGATGTTTATGAGGAGAAATGAGTTTCAGTTTGATTATGGTAATTAAGAACTTTAGTGCCACTTGTTCGATGAGATATGTCTAAATGCAATGTTTCGTAATTGTAGACTTTGAAGTTGTTTAGTATGGACTAGAATGTTTTGACAACTATTGTCTTTGTTGTTGTACCTGTAAAATAATAAGATTGATTGAGTTGCCAAGTCTCATACGAGACATACATATATACGCAGAACCCTAGAAAGACATGGGCCTTGGAAAACGGGCCTAAGACAAATACAAGAGCATACAATACTACTAACAGTACCAAATATCTTCAATTATACGATTGGTTTCTTTAATATCTTATTTCATTTCGTTTGTGTTTCTGATTGACGGCTGCGATCTGTTGTTTTTGGTAGAAATTGAAATCGCCCTAAACATCGCCATTTTTTGTTGGGATTTGAGATGTTGTGTGATTAGATGTGAATGTGAATTCGCCAAATGATTCGTCTTCGTCTTTGTCGTTGTTATTATCTGTCATTGTTTGTTTTCTGGTGGTCGGAGTTATCAAATTCCTGTTATGTATTTGTAAAAGATGTAGGGATGTGGAGCTGTTTCATTAGTTATTTGTTAATTAAAGATGAGGTTGTGTAATTTTTATGAGTTACGAGACAGACCCCGAACTGTTTCCATAACATGTTACGAGAGTTGAAATAAAACCTCACTTAACCAGTTAAATAACTACTCCATATAAAATCTATTCATGATCTATTATGGAAAATTTATTGTGTCATTAGTTGTTTGGTTCGATCATCATTTGCTCAAACGTAGTATATTGAAAACATATATAGTGGTCGGGTTCCTTGTATTAATTTGTCGATGAAATATACAAACTTAAGGATAAAGCGTTCATCTGTTCAAGGAATGCGTTATATACATGCATGCAAAATTTAGGACTAGCTAAAACAACCGAAACACGTTGTCACCGCGGATGTTCTGAAGAATTGACGTGGAAAGCTATTTTACAACGCCACATACAATGGTTAATTAGTCTGAATAAACATATTCTGCTCAGCGCTAACACAACCCGGCCACCGGTCATAAGCAAACCTCAACCTTTACCTTTTTCTCTCTTTTAACCATTACAAAGAAATTGGGACGGTAAAGTTTTACAAGATGCCACTAACGACAGAGATCGAAATGAATTTTTTCTTGTACGTCCTCATGTGCAGTCGGGAGTGAAAGGCATCGGTGGAAGTGGAAACGAAGAAGCTATATTAATTTTGAATAAAAAAATACCCGTGTATGTATCAACTTCCTATTACTAATCCAAAGCTACCCTATCAGATCTTGAAGTTTATATTAGTTTTCTACTTTCTTATTTTTCCTATCTTGAGTACTCTAATACTTTTATCAACAACGTCTCCTCATGCACATAATTGCGGCATTTGACGGCTGATCACACAACGTCTCCTCCCCTAATTGCTTAGATTTTAACATGTATATTATGGTTAAGCAAAAGTTTGATATTTAGTATTGGATCTGTCATCTGTGGAAGCCATTTTCGTTGTAATATATGACGCTATTGTTCGAAAGTTAATCCACAAATTTTTGTTTAATAGTTTAGGTTTATTGTAAATTACAGTCCATCTAGAAAAGACCTTAGTCTGATAATTATGGCCCTAACAGGACGGTTGATTTGAGATCCATATAAAACTCATATTTGTCATATAACCAATTACCAATCATAGTCATCTATTTTTAATCTAAATTAATAAAAAATCATTTTCCATTTTTTTTAAAACAACATATCTTACAAACGGTAAATCTTCAAGCTACAAAAAATACACCAGACGAGAATTAAATTATATTTTTATAGATATGCATTGTTATATACTTTCGACGAAGGTTTTTTTTTAAATTTTGCCCAGAAAAATCACATGTGATTTGTAAAAATCACATGTGATTCGTAAAAATCAAATCACATATGATTTTAACAAATCACATGTGATTTTTCTGGACGAAATTTAAAAAAAAATGGTCAAAAGTATATAACAATGCATATCTCTAAAAAGTTAATTTAATTCTCGTTGAGATGATATGATTTTTTTGACGTAACAATTAACGGTTTGTAAGATATTTAATTTTTTAAAAAAAGGGAAAGTTTATTTTTTTATTTTTTAATAAAATAAATGAGTGGCTAAGATTGATTCATTGATTTTATGACAAATATGAGTTATATATTGAACTTTTGCCTAGGACGGTTATAAGTCACTTAAGTTAGGTTAGGAATGAAAAGGTATGTTGGTTCAAGAAACCTTTTAAGAAACAACACAACCCTTTGTATGTGTCTGTTCGTATAGTATATATACATGTATCTATATCAGAATTATGAAAACCCACGTTATTCAATATATACATAATTATGTGTTTATCAGAATGGGTTCAACCATTCCCCAACAATCTTTTTTGTTTCTTTCTCTATTGATTCTTGATTGATGATGGTATGATGTTTGTTTGATCATAACGATCCACGAATTCAGACCTATAGAACAACTATAGGTCATTTACAAACATGAGTACTAGGTTCTGAAAAATTATAATCATAGAATACTGAAAATTGTAAAGAGATATAAGTACACATACAGTGATTAATATATATATATATATATAGGGGACCTTTCTTTTGAGAACCCTGTTAAGTGCGAGAACTTTGAAAACCCTTCTAAACCAATGAGATTTTTTTAAATATTAAAAATTATTATTAATCCAAAAGGGTATTATAGTAAAATACAATTTTTTATATATTTTTTATTTTTTTTATTAAATCCTGATTTTAATCATTCCTAAATTTTCGGGATTTTTTTTTTAAGCATGGTTTCATAATCTGGTGCAGTACATGTATGTTTTTTTGCATGATTTTTTTTAGTGAAGTACATGTATGTTTTTTTGCATGATTTTTTTTTAGTGAAGTACATGTATGTTTTTTGCATGTTTTTTAAGCATAATTTTTTTTTAGTGAAGTACATGTATATTTTTTTTTAAGCATGATCTTTTTTTAGTGAAGTACATGCATGTTTTTTTGCTAGCATTATTATTATTTTTTTTGAAGTTTGAAGCATAAATTAAAAAACATAAACCATTATAAAAGAAAAAACAAGATTCATATACTTAAATGTTACATTTCATTTAATTACAAGTACAAAAAACACATATGCAATAATCGTATATCTTCAAAAGTCACAAATTATCTTCATGTATATTTGTATTCATCCACTTCTCGGTCTTCAATGATATCGTTATTTTCATCAATCTGAAACAAGTATGCACAAAAACAATTAAAACATACATGTTTTCATCAATTAGAACATACATGTTTTTAATAAAATAACATATATATCAACGTTTGAAGGAAGTAACAAAAAAAACCAATCAATGAGGTTGCTTTTTTTATTTTATAAAGTAACCAAAAGAAATCACCACTGATTTCTTTCTTTTAATAAAGCACAAGGATGACAGCTTTTCTCCAATTCACCGGAATGAATGAATACCAAAAGGACAATGAATTGTACTTTTTTATATCAATACACCACCACTACTAATAAACTATTAAACATAAAAAAAATCAAAACAGAAATTTTTAAAAGCAAAATATGTTTAATAACACAAGTTTTTTTTAGAACATACATGTTTTTAGCATACATGTTTAGAAGCATTCAAGTTTTAAAACATACATGTTTTGAACGTACATGAACCAATGTTAATATAACATATATCAACGTTTGAAGGAAGTAACAAAAAAAACCAATCAGTGAGGTTGCTTTTTTTATTTTATAAAGTAACCAAAAGAAATCACCACTGATTCCTTTTCTTTTAATAAATCACAAGGATGATAGCTTTTCTCCAATTCACCAGAATGAATGAATACCAAAAGGACAATGAATTGTTCTTTTTTAAAAGAATACAGCACCACTACTAATAAACTATTAAACATAAAAGAAATCAAAAACATAAATTTTTAAAAGAATACAGCACCAATATGTTCGATGAGGTATTTAGCATGAATAAGAGGGGTCTCAAGATACCGGCGAGGTAGCAACGGAAGATCTGAAAAGTATGTCAAAAAATCAAAACAAAACGGAGATCTATAAATACAATAAATGAATTCATTAAAAAAAACTTTCAAAACTTAAAAAATATATAGATCTAGAAAGGGAAAAAAAACTCATACCCGGTGGCAACAAGATACCCAAACGGCGGCAACGGAGGATTCCGAGGAGGTTTTTGGTTTTCTTCTCCTCGTGGCTGAGATTTGGCACCGTTTGTGGAGATGTTTGTTGGGTTTTTAACAACAAGAAGATTTGAAGACTTGAGTGAGGCAAAGAGGCGAGGGTTTGGTTGAAGGAGAAGAAAACCGAATATAGAGGAGGAAGGAGGCGGCGGTTGTTGAGGCAAGAGAGAGATGAGAGTGGCTCTAGGTTTTTTTTTTATGAGAGAGATAATGATCAGATCTTGATTAAATGTAGGACGGTTTAGAGAAATTGAGCCAAGTAAAATTACCCAAATGCCCAAATTCAATTTATTAAATGTATTTGTCTTTTCTTTTATTTACCAAAGTGCCACAATGATTTTCATCCATTGATTTAATTATCTAACTACGTCGATGGAGTTCTCAAAGTTCTCGCACTTAACAGGGTTTTCAAAATAAAGATACACTATATATATATATATATATATATATATATATATATATATATATATATATATATATATATATATATATATATATATATATATATATATATATATATTGAAATATAGTTGACTACTTAAAGTAGGAAAAGGATGAAATTAGAGATCTAATAGGGCCACTTTTCCCCTTCCAAAAAAGTCACGCATGTTTATTTTTTTTAGAACCGCACTTTTTAAAAATCTCACAATATTTACACTACAAATTTATCTCACATGTCCTAAGCTTGACTTGGCAACTATTTGGTTGGGGAGCTTTTCACACAACATGTGGTACCATCGGGACACAAGCCCTTTGGTCATGCATGCTTATTTATAGGCCATGTCAATGAGCAATCTTTCATCAAACAAAACATGGACATCTCAAACTCAAACGATGATCGAACCAAACAACTGAAAGCTTTTGACGACACAAAATGTGGTGTTAAAGGATTTCTGGATACTACAGCCGGCGGAGTTGTCGATATTCCACAAATATTTATCCGACCACCTGAAGAAGTCGCTGAAGATCTTGAACTTGGTAGAACAAGTTTACAAGTTCCTGCCATAGATCTTAGTGGAGTTGGAGATAAGGGAAGCTGTACAAGAGAAAAAATAGTTGAGCAAGTCAAACATGCTTCAGAGCAATGGGGTTTCTTTCAGGTGGGTAATCACGGGGTACCAGTGAAAGTCCTTGAAGCGATGCTGAATGGGGTGCGTGAGTTTAATGAGATGTTGAGCTAAAAAAGGAATACTATTCGAGGGATCCAGAGAGGATGGTTAAATTAAACACCAGCTTTGATTTTTACATGGCGAAATCTGCTAGTTGGAGGGATACGTTATCTGTTGACATGCTGTATTCAAATCATCTTGATCCACAAGATCTTCCCTCACCTTGCAGGTAAATATTTTGTGAGTATTTCTAGGTTCAATGATTAGAACATGGTCATTCTATTTCAACACTTCTTTCGGTTATGCTATCGTGTTAAAGATTAAAGTATGTTCAACTTAATGCTTAAACCATCCAAATAATGATATTTAGAAAATTAAGTTTCATATTGCTTGCTGGTATATTCTAAGATGCTAATTACTTATAAATTCACAATATAGAACAAGCTAAGTATTAGTGGTAACCCAACCTATTTAGGTACACAGAATTACCCGTTTATTTCAATTTACGACAGTGACACAACCTTCGTAACCCTAGCTTATCCGGAGGACGGTTCCAGCGTGGAGTAGTTGTTCCCTAATATTCCATGAGAGATATGATTTAGCTCCTCCGGAATATCCAGAGGAGATGATACCTAATCACACGTGCTAGAGACTAACTAGCTAGTATCATGTTCCTAGATTAACTTATATACGTATCTTTTTATGTGCAGAAATGCAACTGTTGACTACTTAAACCAAGTCATGAAGCTTGCAGACATTCTTTATGAGTTACTATCAGAAGCTCTTGGCCTTGAATCAAACTACTTGAAACAGATGGAATGCGAAAAGGGCCGAACATTGGCTTGCAACTACTTCCCTCCATGCCCCAAACCTGACCTGACTCTAGGAGTGAACAAGCACACAGATGCCTCTTTTATCACTATACTTCTACAGGATGAGGTTGGAGGGCTACAAGTCCTGCATCAAAACCAATGGGCCGACGTTGAACCTATTCCTGGGGCTCTTGTTGTCAATACCGGAGATCTTCTTCAGGTATTTTTTTATAATATAAAGTGACTTGGGACGGGAGCACTAAAAGCTAGGGAACACAAGCTTTAGATTGTAGGTCTTATGTTTCACAATATCTAAGCATACGAAATTAAGGGTAATTAACACACTAGAAAATGCCAAAAATAAATTGTTACCACGGTGTTTGTTGACAGGTTCCACCAAAGATTCAAATTTCTAAGTGTTTATTGACACTAATCCCAGTTTTACCAAATATATTTGTATATTAAGATTGATCTAAAATTTAAAAAAAAAAAATGTCCAGACCTTTCTCTGGACTAGTCGAACGCCCATGACTCTAAATGGATAAGAACTTATAGCTGTTAGAATATTTGCATACTTTTAGCTAGCACACTTCCTGAAGTTCCTGCTATTTCATGTAAGTCTTCAGATAATGATATTTATTTCTTTTCATAAAGAGAAGGATATACAAATATATGAATATTGTTGCTTATGATGTGGTATTGATCCCATGTAGATTGTATCAAATGACAAGTTCAAGAGTGTAATCCACCGAGCATTTGGCAATGAAACTCGAGCAAGAACATCAATTGCGTTACATCTCCATGGTGCGGTCACACCACCGAGAATGTACGGGCCAATTGAGAAGATTATCACAAAAGAAAGTCCTCGGATTTTTAGAGAATTTACTGTAAAGGATTACATGATGAATTTTTACTCGAGAGGACTTGATGAGAAGTCTGGCTTAAACTCTGTCCGGATTGTTGAATGATTCAACGTAAATGTTATACTTGTCCTTTATGTTTCAGTCAAGTAACCCAAGTAATAATAAGGGTTGTTTAGTAATAAATAAGAATGTCAAGAGAGTGTTTAGGAGTTATGCTTTGATAGGCTATTAGTATGGGTCTTGTATGCTCTTGAATATATAATGAAATAAGAACAATAATCTGCTCTATTACGCCAACAGGGATATAATCTAATTAAGGATACGTATACTTCATGTTTCTCAGTCAATTTATTTGGTTTTCATGTAATTTGAAGTTTTATCTTTTAAATAAATTTAAATATGCAACACTAGCTTAATCCTTGTATATATACAACTTTAACCTTTGAGATTGAGAGCCAATAGTTTGTGATAGTATAGATCAAACACGCAGAAGGTTGTAAGACAATACTTGAGACAAAAAAATGTACCTAAACAGGCTATGGCACTCATGGGCCCGGCCGAAACAAGCTTACTCCCAACTCCCAGAGGTCTCACCAAGTCACCATGTCTCAAGAGGTCCACTTGGTCCTAATTCGCTAGCTTATTTATAACATAATAAACTAGTCCACTTTATGTGTGCATAAGATGTAGACTATGTATGTACCTAATAATAACCATTAAAGTCTTCAAGCAAAATATGAGCTTGTATCAGAGTTTTTCACAAAGCTTTCTAGAACTTACCATACCAAACTCAATCTTGACTGGAAATGTAAGGCAAAAGTAATTTAACGAGAAGCATGAAAAATGTTAACCGATACGACCAAGTGAGGAAGTGAAGTATAGAGGGTATATCCTACGTACCCAGGTGAATGCTCTTACGGAGTAATTGTTTTGTGGAAAACATTGATGCACATCTCCATCATCAAAATGCATGTCACCTTTTTCACGGCCTAGCTAATAATAGTGAGTGAGCATTAAAACACGAAAAAAGTATGTAGAAGTTAAAATGTAATATACGAATTTATGACTTACTAATTATGGATGTTACATGCACTTAGTCTAGTCTTGATAGCTGCTAAAACGTTTCTTAATGTTGGAAAATTGCCTCTTCAATAATTTGTATGATTTCGTTTGTTTTGGCCC
Organism: Chrysanthemum makinoi; assembly: GCA_910596185.1. Classification (NCBI taxonomy): domain Eukaryota; kingdom Viridiplantae; phylum Streptophyta; class Magnoliopsida; order Asterales; family Asteraceae; genus Chrysanthemum; species Chrysanthemum makinoi. The sequence continues at coordinate 4,335,757 of OU343219.1, forward strand.
AAAATATGTGTTTTGTTGAACTTAAACTTCAGCCGCAATGCGAGTCAAAAACCACAATGAGGATCTTTGGTCACCTTTTCTTCTGCATGAAAGTCTTTCTCCGATTTCCTAAATAAAAGCAATCTTTTACTTTTATTTTCATTTAATGTTGATATACAATTTACATTAATCGCTTATATTATAGCTCCACTAAAAATATAGTACATAATTGTAATTAGTTAGATGAAGGTACGAATAGTAATATTAGTATGATTGTATGAAGGAACAAGGCATAGAAGAAAAAAATGACAGTTAGATGAACGACCGTAGTTACCCTGAACGACCCCGTACTTACCATCCTAGCTACCCGATAGTGTTCGTCTATAGGTTAGTTTAGTTCTATATAAAATTAAGACCTGGTATTAGCACATCACATTTCATGTAGCCGAACTTTATATTCTTAATGCGTGGAGTAAGTATGGAATCCAAAACGTGACGATGAATGCAAATGGGTTCCTTTTCCTTAAATTCTCGACTACAGGTGCCGAAAATGTGCTACAAAATGGACCACGGATGATACGTGGTACACTTGTTTTCCTTAATAAGTGGTCACATTCGGTTAGTCTTACTAAAGAGACTTATCTAAGGAGTGTGGATTAAATTGCATGATGTTCCTTTGGCTGCGTATATTTCATATGGGTTAAGCATGCTTGCTACTAAACTTGGAACGCCTATGATGTTGGATACTTATACGAGTAACATGTGTTTGGAGTCATAGGGGCGTAGTAGCTATGCTAGGACTATGATTGAAATCAATGTGAATAAGGAGTTGGTTGATACATTGGTTGTGGTTGTTGATACAAAAGCTGGGCGTTCCTTGTTCAGGGCTCCGGTTCTCGTATCAATTAATGATTGTTGCTTGAGACCTGCGCACTAAAGACAGAAAACACCGTTAGGCTTACCGTGGGTTTGTCTCCCACGATTATACTCCGGCGTGAGAGTAAGTAATCGATTTAGGGTTAAAGGTGAATTAGGGTTTTGAGATCGTACCTTTAACGAGGGATGTGATTCCCTTTATATATGCACGGAATCCTTGTTGGTTCCGTGTTCCTCAACCTTCGGCGTATCCCGCCTAAATCGGTTGAGAATGATTATCTCCTTGATTAAGAGATATCCTCTATTTATTCCGTAAATAGATTTGTATTTGGGCCTTCGTGGGCCTAAACTCTTATCAGCGTAGCCCAGTTCGTGCTGGGTTTGTCAGTATTGGGCTTTGGGCGGGTTCGTGACCCGGATATAGGCTATATGTCATCATGTCCCCCCAGTCTAGTATGCGCAGTGAATAACTGCGGATGCTAGACTAATAATCGTAGACAAGGAAACAACATCGAAGCGTAGCGAAGAAGTCAGAAGAATATATCGTCCCGTACATTGTATCTAGACATAGGATTAAAAAATTGGTACCTCGTAAATCGGGAGAAAGTTACTGCTGTGACGTCCCATCAAGCAATCTCAGCCACACAAGTAGTGTTAGTGGAGTCCACGTGTCACTCATCGTGTGGGTGAGAAGAATTATATAACCCCTCGGTTCATTTCCACTTCGTTTCTCACAGTAAAAACGTTCATCCGCCATTGCTAACAAGATATCCAACTTCAACCCAGAAAAACATTGTATTCAAAAGGTAACCGCGCGTGCGCCTTGTAAAAAACAATACCATGGTCAAACAGTTGTCTGATTTCACCTCCAACCTCACCGAAAGTGATCTCCTAGAGTTCACTTCGGATTACTTTATACCGCTTGACATGCACCCGGTTGTTCCGGGTGCGCGAGCATCTATCGCGGATTTCCCCGAAGGGAAAATAGGGGTATACACACGATTCTTTGAATTTGCAAATCAACGTGTGCCCCTATCCCGATTTTTATGTGATGTTTTAAATTATTACGAGCTACACATATCCCAGCTGCACTGCATCGGTGCGGCTAAAATTACTAACTTTGAGGTGAACTGTCATTTACTGGCGGTTAACCCAACCATCCACCTATTCCGTGCCTTTTATCACACGACATGGTAGATTTCAGTGTTATACTGAGAAAGTAGATGCGCTTAGAAACTGGAGGAAGTCATTTTTCTGGGTAGACGACACATGCTTTCCGTGACACTATGACTTTTTTACCCGGGGAACATTGCCGAGGGATGAGTGCCTCGTGCCTGGATCATATGTAGCTGAGGATGCGGAACTGATAAACGCGAACCGCATCCCCATTAGTTCCTATCCTGAGGAATTTTTGGTGCATATGGGCATTAGCCGTAATTATTTTGGTATGCCGGATGAGATGCCAATCTTTTTGGGCGCCAATGGCCAGGGTGGGTACTCGTTCCTCGCACCTCCTTTTATAATTAATGTAAGAGCTTTCTGTTCTTTTTGCACATTATATAACCTGTGTTATTTGTTGTCTTTTATTGCGCACAGATGGATCTTTTCACCGTTGTGCGCATAGCGAAGCCGATTGAGGTGAAGGTAGGGACGCGGCCCCTGAAGGAAGGAGAGGAGGCCATACTAGCGGCCATTGCAGGTCATACCATGGAGATGAACCTAGGAGGAACAGGTACTAGCTCCTCTGTTGCAGTGGAGGCGACGCCGCTGCAGAGCGTGCCGAGCCCCCGTGTGCCCACTCCCGTTGCGCAGCCACCACCTGTAGCCGTGGCGCAACCTATGGAAGAAGAAGAAGAGGAAGAGCCAGGATCTGGGTTACAGCGCAAGAGATCCCGCGGAGAGGATGACGCGAGCTCCTCGAGGAAGAAACGCCCTGTGATCCTCACTCCGGAATCATCCACCAGTGATGTTGCGTCATCCCACCCATCTGCTGATGTTGCTGGCCCACAGTAAGTCATTTCTTCTATATTTTTTTTTCTTGTTTTGGCACTAACTGTTAATATGGGGGACTGACAATGCGATGTCCGTGTATGCAGGTTTAAGCAGGCTGTGGAGTCTCCTCCCAAAGATAGTCCTGTACAGTCTGAACCGCACAACCAAAAAGATGAGGATGTGTTTGCATGGGATGCTTCAATGGAAAAATTTGTTGAAGAGTTGGTGCAAGTATCTGCACATCAAGCTTCGCTGGTTGAGAAGCTAAAGGCTACAATTGTTGATGAAGGCAGCCAAGGCGCGCAGAAAGATCAGAAAATTGCTTTGCTGGAAGCGCAACTGGCTAGTGCCAAGTCTGAGGCAGAGAGGCTGAGTGTGTACGCTCAGAAGCAAGCTGAGGAAAAGATGGCGCTGATGGGCCAACTAAGCCAAGAGCGTTCTGAGTCATCAGGTTACAAGGCATCATGTCTTTGGGCCCTAAAATATCTGGAGAAGAGCAAGGATGCATTGACCGCGCAGTTGGAGGAGTTTGGTACCACTGTGAGCAGTGCGTTGGAGACACAAGAAATGAAGCTGCGCAAGCTCAGTATGGAATATGATGAGGAACTATACCCTCATCTTATGTCTGTTATTGCGGAGCGCAGGTGGCTAATAGGCCATGGTCTTCGTCTCGCTGCGCTTAGTACCTTGGAGTCGCCAGAGGTGGTGAATGCTTTTGGTGGGGTTGTTTAGTGCGCCTTAGAGCGCGGTAAAGCAGAAGCTGTGGAGAAGCTTCATGAGGCAGATCTGTTGAAGGTACCTGTTGAAAAGGTACCTGGCTATAATGCCCAGGCTTATGATGAGCTAGTGTCTGCTATGGAAAAGATGAAGTCTTTAGAGCTGCCAATGATCTCTGAAATGGAGCGTGACCAGGATTACCCCATAACGGTTATTATGGAAGGATTGACCTTAGCGCGCCATCGTACTGATACTGCAGAGGCGCAGCCAGACTTTTTCCTGAAGCCTGATGTTTCGCAGCTTCACGTGCCTGTTTTTGCTTGGCCCAGGGACATTCTAAACCCTTTTGCTCTAGAAAAAGAGATGCCATTGAAGGAAGTGCTGGAAGCGCATGCTACCAGACTTGCCAAAAAAGAAGGGATTAAGGGTAAGGCCATCTTGTGTGGTATGGGCGCGGCACATCTCCCCAGATCTGATGGGATACCAGTTAGCGTTGCTACCGTGTCGCGCCAAGATTCCGACCTCCTAAAGAGGTTGAGTGAGGGTAAGGATGCCACGAGCTGCGTACGAACTTCATCTCTTAAACGTTGTAATAGTTTGTAGGGAAGAACTTATTATGTAAATATTTTCTGTAAGTACGCATGGTACTGAATGGAATATTACTTTTTCTTGAATGTTAATGACTTGTCATAGTTGCACTTAGTGACTTGTCTTTCCATGAAAGAACATGTATACTGTCTAAGAAGTGAACCGTTGAATAAGAAATCCATAGTCATGTATGTAGATCATAGTAAACTTAAGAGATAATTTCTAGCATAATCATGTATGCTGGGATATGCAGCGTACTGTAAATATCGTATAAAGGAATAAAATATCTTTGGTTCCTAAGTTGTTAAACGTGCGCATATGCAATGTTGCGCACCTGTCGTGAGATGCGCACAAACTTATTCCAACGTCTTGAGAACAAGGTGTTTAACAAGGATACGTGATCCCATGTTGATGGGTTTGCAACCCTCTTACTCAACCAGTTGTTTAGTAGGTGAACTGATCCTTTTACCATCGTGGGTTTATGTAGTGCATGCATGCCATGTAGGCAATAATAAAAAAACTTGTTAAGACATACAATATGTGGGAATAACAAATTAAAATATGTCGCGGAGTTAGCTAGGAACCGCGAAGTTTTATTAATACTTGCAAGTTTTTATGAGAAATAAATAAGACATCATACTAAGGAAAAATACAAATAAATACATAAATGTGTATTGGGCACTTGAGTGAAGTGCAGGGGCGTCTGTGCGCTGGGCCGTAGCCACTCTTATAGGTAGCACCTCTTGAGGTTGCAGATGTTCCATGTGCGTGGTAGTTCACGACCATCCAAGCCTCGTAGCCTGTACGCGTCTGTTCCCAATGCTTCAGTAACCTCATAGGGTCCTTCCCACTTTGGTCCAAGCTTACCTGTGTCTTCTGCGTGGCTCGCATCGTTGGCGCGGTAAACGAAGTCGCCTGGTCTGAATGAAACACGGCGCACTTTAGCGTCATAGTATCCCTTCATCTTTGACTTTTATTTTTCTTCCCGGATAGCTGCTCGTTCGCGCCGTTCTTCGAGCATGTCTAAGTCGACACGTCTCTCGTCATCATTGGTTGCCACATTGATTTCCGTGGTGCGGATAGTTGGCATTCCGATTTCGGCTGGTATGACGCTTCTGTCCGTAGACTAGAGAGAAGGGAGTGTCTCCCATGCTGGTTTTGATTGAGGTGCGATGCGCCCACAAAACATGCAAAAGTTCTTCCACCCATCTTCCTTTGTGCTTGTCCAAACGTGCCTTAATTCCTTCACCCAGGCTTCGATTCGCACATTCAACTAGGCCGTTGGTTTGTGGGTGTTTTACTGACGCAAAGTGTTGTGTGATGTTTAGCTTCTCGCACCAGTCCTTGAAAGGGTTGTCGCAGAATTGTTTCCCGTTGTCCGAGATAAGCTCACCAGGTAGACCAAAGCGGCATACAATGTTTTCCCAGACGAAGCGCTTCACCTGGTTGCCAGTAATTGTTACCACTGCTTTTGCTTCGATCCACTTGGTGAAGTAGTCTATGGCAACTATGAGGAACTTTAAACCTCCTGCTGCGACAGGAAAAGGACCTACAATGTCAATACCCCACTTGTGGAATGGCCATGGCGCCATAATTGGTGTTAATTCCTGCTGTGGTTTGCGGGGAATGGGTCTGTGGACTTGGCAGTCGCTGCACTTTCTTATCAAATCCCGCGCATCGCTGTGCATGGTGGGCCAATAATAGCCTGACCGTAAAGCGCGCGCCACCACTGACCGTGGTCCTGAATGCATGCTGCATGAACCTTCGTGGATTTCTCGCAGTACATAGTTTGCTTGTAAGGGACCAACACAGCGGAGCCATGGTTGCAAGAAAGAGCGTCGATATAGGATGTTGTCCCGAAGTTCAAACCTTTGCGCTGTGCGCCGTATCCTTCGGGCTTCTTGTTACTCTTGGGGTAATACTCCCTTGCTTATGAATTCGACTATTGGTGTCATCCACGTAGGACCGTCTTCCTCTATTACCGTGGATACTTCCATTTCTAAGATGGATTTGCTTTTCAATGTTTCCACCAACACCTGTTTGGATAGGTGCGCAAAGCTTGTAGATGCGATTTTTCTTAGTGCATCCGCCTTGTGGTTTTCCCCTCTTGGAACCTGTTTGTGTGACAACTCGTATTTTCAGGTCATATTTCAAAACATTACTCATGCTTCATCATTTATCATTTATCGTAAACTAGATTTACGAGCATCAAATTCGCGTAACCTTAATGGTTTAGCTGTGAATTCATGAACAATCATCAAGGACATTCCATATAGACTAGGTTTAGTCTACATATCATTAGCATTATTATCATCATATTAGTTCATGCATGGTTTTGCATTTTACATTAACCGTATAATTTCATATTAAATAAACGCTATCGCGTAATTAATTATTTTGAAGATTTGATCCGTTACGTCCAAAAATTATCACAATATATTTTTATACTCATATTAAGTTTATAAAAATATTATTATTAGTTTACCCAGTGTTTTAAATTTATTTTGTATATAAATTGTTATATTTATATAATTACGACGGTTTTATTAAATACGACACGATAATTATGATTTCACTCAAATTTTGCAAGAAATGTATTTTTATAATTTTTTATGACCTAAATATATTTTATCTTGACCCGTTAAAATTTATTTTTAACTAACGCTACCCTAAATATTCAAATGTGTATACAATTTACCACAAGTCTTCAATTAACTTACATCTAACTATACTTAAACATAATTATAAAAAAAAAAGGTATCTAAGTAATGATTAACACCCCCTTGTCGACACAAGGGGGGTGAGTCATGTGAATTTGGTAAATATCTACTAAGTATATGTGTAATACTTTCATACAAACACATACACACAAAAGATCAAAGGTGAAAAATCAATATTTCTCTTCCTCTCTTCCTCTTGCAACCGGCAACCACAAAGGACCAAGAGAAGATCATCCAAAAATTTTAAAGACAAAATTTATTCACTCTAGTATCACTATTGATTAAGGTTTTGCAATAAAAACCTTGGGTGATTAGGAAAAATCCTTTGTTCTCATAACCTCATCAAGTTAACTAGTAAGCATTCATATTCATGATTATATTTCATATTCATTGTTATATTCATTTCATCATATTTGAGAAAACATGCAAGTCTCATGGATGTTTATACCACTTTTACATGTTTTTAAGAGTTATATATATTTATGTCATCCTATAATTACTCCTTGTTATAAATTACTCTTGGTGATGTCTAGGAACCCATGACACCCTAAGAAGGTGTATGGTAGGATTAGAATAGCTTCGGAGTTGTTTTGAATGGGTTAGAATAGGTTTGACGCGAGAAAAACTCATTTCGACAAGTTTGCAAAAGGGTCTGTCCTTATTTTTGAAATCTGGAAAATTCGACAGTGGATAAAAAATTTTGGCCTAAATATTTAGAAAATACACTTTAAAACGAAAACGTGGTCGCTTGAACGGATTAAAACGGAGCTATAACGAAGAAGTTATGAATTTTTCAAGTTAGGCGACGAAAACTATAAATTCTGGAAATTTCAGCATGTTATGTTTGTTTAGTACGAGTCAAAAATGAAGCTTAGGCGTTATAACTTGTGTCGACTTATCAAAAATATATTAGTATACTTTGATACAAAGCTAAGGACCTATAAAACGTAGAAAACGGATTTGTAATGATTAAATTATACACGTTTACAAAAAGTTGTCGTAACTATATTATATAAGAAAAACTATTAAATTTCTAATAGGCAAGTATTACGGCAACAAGTTGAAGGTTGTTTTTAACATTGATGTAGAACTTTTTATAAAGTGATGTCTTCTAGTAAAAGTAAGTTCGCCAAGTATATTTTTCAAAATGTCCGACCATTTGTCAAGCGGAGTTATAAAGAATTAAATACGGTTACTTAAAACTTTGCCGAAAACCATCCTTAAAATATATTTTGGGACATAAGTACCATACTTAACCTATATTTTTCTTTATGTTCGAGACCTCTAGGATGGAAACTCATGTACTAAAACTTTGAGATAATGATACAAGCTTCCCAAAACCGTTGAGTTCGTTTCCTAACGCTCGACGTGCACCATTTTACGACTAGCTTTTAGAGGCCGTTTAGTCACTTTCATGAAAATTTCAACGACATAATTTTACGACGAAAAGTTATAATTTCACAATAAATCACTAAATGATTATCGTCGGATATCATTTCAACGTAAATACATGTGGAGTAATTTAAAAATGGTCAAGACGTTAAAAGATTATTTTTCGACGAAAAGTATTATTTTCAAAAATTCATAAGTGGTATAGATATCATCCGAATTGCATGCATAACATTACATCATGACTTATTACGTATCATATCATTCATAATAGGTCAAGTTTTGAGATTCACGCTACATTTCGGTGTACTCACTTTTGTCATCGCATCAATTCATCAAGTGAGTTTTCATAGCCCCGTTGTATACGTTTATACTTATTTTCAAACCTACGGGGGAGAATACATTGCACATCATTTTTATTACGATACCAAGTATATCAAATTCATTACATTGCTTAAGTTACCTCATGCCAATTGAATGTCCCCATTATATAACATGAACCATTAATTTCATAGAAGCGAGGGTGAGTGGATAGATCTATCGAGGGTGACTCCTCCATCCGGGTTGGTGGATTCCAACTGGTTAAACGGATGCATTTCATTTAATATCATTATTTGAGTTGTTTGGCAAACACTCTGTTGGGGCGAACATCATGATCAGTCTAGTTTCGGTGTCATGGACTTATAGCAATTGTAACATTTTTATGTGGCTTGTTTTTCATATATGGTCCATACTTGTGTGGTTGTATAAAACATTTTTCATAAACCTATGATTTCTCACCAACATTATTGTTGACCGTTTTAGCAATGTATTTTCAGGTAATTAAGACATTCGCATCATGGCACGAATAAGAAACCCTTATAGAGTCGCGGCGTCGACGCGTCTCATTGTATATTATGGCATTCAAAACATCGTTTGGACTTGTAATAAACTTATTTTCCGCAAACTTTATCAACTTTTGGGACCTATCTTGTAACTCTGTATGTTTTAAATAAATATCAAACGATGTGTTTCTAAAACGACACTTTAAGTCGTTCAATATAACTGTGATTGTGATGCTATGACAGTTAATCCCCAGGAATTCCATTCCGCTGCAAAACAGGTAAATTGGGGGTGTGACAGATTGGCATCAGAGCCAGGTTATAGAGAACTAGGTTGCATCATTGACCCTAGACTATAACTACATCATCATAGCATCTCATCATTTCATCATAAGTGCATGTTCACTTTTCATGCGGATTCATATACATTTTATTCGAGTTATTTACTTTTATTTTACATCGGTTGTCACAGAGATGTCTTCAGATTCCGACCCTATCCCCATATCATCTGACACGAACATGGAGGATGTCTCATCCGACACCAACATGAACGATGCCTTATCACACACTGTAGTTTTATCTTCTATTGGCTCTACTTCAGACTTTCCACTTATAGTGACTGACACCGAGACCGAACCCTTTGAGGAGGGCGAAGTTTCACCTACACCACCTGTTAGCCCTACACATGGCCTGATTCACCCACCATCACCACTGTTATCATCATCATCTTCATCATACTATCTTAGGGATCCTATACCTACACTGGACTTGCCGCTCAAAAAGCGTGCACGTTTTGACATCCCTGCATCACCCTCTACAGAGCCCGAACCACCTGTTTGGTTCGAGATAGGTGAGAGCTCAAAGGCTGCTGCTGCTAGACAGCCTTCCACTGAGACATTAGGGGCACGTATAGATAACCAACAAGTTCAGATAGATAGGATGTTAGGATAGTTGGAGGAACTGTCATTGGATCGAGTGTAGACCATTGAGGAGGAGGTTGAAGGCCTCGTGATAGGTAGAGTTTCGATTGATATGGCTCACCAGGGTTTAGAGTCTAGACAGTTAGAGAACCGGGGGCATATTGTTGAGTTGAGGCAAGAGATGCCTGAGTTATATGATAGAGCCGAGATGGCACAGGACGAACTTCAGCGTCAGGCTCAGGAGTTGGCATTAGCTCGTGGGAGCATTGTTACTGCACAGGGTCAGATTAGCGAGTTGAGGAGTTTGGTTGCTAGTTTGGCTACACAGATTCGAGATCTACAGGATCGAGCTGGCGGAGCACCAGGAGGTGCCTAGTGTAGACTTTTATCATGTATAGTTTTTATTTACTATTATCCTAGTCACAAGGTGTGTGACATAGTTTAAAGAACTTGTTGTCTTTTGGTTGTTGTACAAATAAAATATCAAGTATTGACTCTACTATATAGGAATGGTTTTACTATCTATGATATCGGTCCATGAAGGCCGAAATTTTCATGTATATTATCCACGTGTGTTGTGATATTTGTGATATTTCGTGGTTGTTCCGTTGTGATTTCATTTATATTATGCATGTTGTGGTTGTGGATATATATGTGTAATGTTTGTTTCTACTTACGAGTTCTCATAATTGTTTCATCTTATGATTTTGAAGAGCAATGGCGCCAAAGAAAGCCACACCTGAATTGACACAAGCTGCTATGCAGAAGTATGTGAATGATAGCATAGCCGATGCATTAAGGACTGAGAGAGCATCGGTGGCGGCTGCTGCTGAGGCTGCGGCTACTGCCGAGGCCGCTAGACATACTGCTGCTGCAGGCAATGCAGGAGGGTCCGGGGTTAGAAGTTGTACGTATAAGGATTTCAAAAGTGGGGATCCCACTAAGTTCAAGGGTATTGAAGGGGCAACTGCCATGGTTAGATGGTTCGAGAAAATGGAGTCCGTATTTCTGCTATGTAATTGCCCGGAGGATAGCAAGGTTAAGTTTGCTACAAGTACACTACTTGATGGGGCAATGTCGTGGTGGAATTCGTATGCTCAGCCAATGGGAATGGAAAATGCATACAAGCTCACCTGGGAGCAATTCAAAAGGTTGCTAACGAGGAAGTATTGTCCGCGTACGGAGGTGAAAAAGTTGGAGACCGAATTCTATGAACTGGTAACTATTGGGTATGATATTGATACTTACATTCGAAGGTTCCAAGAATTGGCCGCGTTATGCCCATCTATGGTTTCGGATAATGAGAAGCTACTGGAGGCTTTCATTGGGGGACTTCCCCAGGTTATTCAAGGAGATGTGATTTCTTTTGATCCGCAAACGATTGAGGAATCCATTCGAGTGACTCAAAAGCTCATGGCGCAAGTAGTAAAGAGAAGCAACATCGCCAACATCAACCGAAACAACAACAATACCAACAACCGCTCCAATTTCAACAATAACCGAAACAATTACACCAACTATAACAACAATAACAACAACAAACGGAAGTGGGACAACAACAGAGGTGGTAATGTCACTCAACAACCACCTAAGAGACAAGAGGTTGCAAAGGCCTATGTTGCAGGCCCAAAGGAGAGAAAGGGGTACACAGGGATTTTGCCTAAGTGTGAGATGTGTTTGAGTCATCACAAGCCGGGACGTTGTCCTGAACCATGCGGGAATTGTAAGAAAGTGGGACATCAAACTAGGGAATGCAAGATGCCAGCTACGGGGGAAAATCAGAAACCACCAGTGACATGTTTTGGTTGCGGAGAAAGGGGACACTACAAGACTGAGTGTCCGAAGGGAAGGAACCAAGGAAACAGGAATCAAGGTGGAATGGCACAAGGAAGATCCTATGTCATGGGAGGTGGAGAAGCTAGGGAGGACCCAAATGTTGTAACGGGTACGTTCCTTATCAATAATCGTTATGCATCAGTTTTATTTGATTCGGGAGCCGTTAAGAGTTTTGTGTCCACTATATTTGCACCTTTACTCAATATTAAACCAACCACATTAGACACATCATACAACATTGAATTAGCTAATGGTAACTTAATTAGCACCGACACCATTGTCCGTGGTTGTACACTCAATTTTCTAAATCATCCCTTCAATATAGACCTTATGCCCGTAGAACTTGGTAGTTTCGACGTCATCATCGGTATGGATTGGTTATCCAAACATCGTGCAAGAATCATTTGTGATGAAAAAGTTGTTCATCTTCCTTATAACGGCGAAACTTTGATCATTCGTGGGGAACGAAGTGGAACTAGACTCAGTATTATATCATGCATCAAAACGGAGAAGTACATAAAGAAACGTTGTTTTGCTTTCTTAGCACATATAACCGAAAAGAAGTTGGAGGAGAAGCGACTTGAGGATGTACCGATTGCTCGAGAATTTCCTGAAGTCTTTCCCGAAGACTTGCCAGGACTCCCACCGGCACGTCAAGTAGAATTTCATATTGACTTAGTGCCCGGAGCTGCACCAATTGCGCGAGCACCTTACCGTTTAGCACCATCAGAAATGCAAGAGTTGTCTAATCAGTTGCAAGAACTTTTAGACAAAGGATTCATTAGGCCAAGTTCCTCGCCTTGGGGAGCACCGGTCTTGTTTGTGAAGAAGAAAGATGGATCCTTCAGAATGTGTATAGATTATAGAGAGCTGAACAAGTTAACGGTGAAGAATCGTTACCCACTCCCCAGAATCGACGACTTGTTCGATCAGTTGCAAGGCTCTAGTATCTACTCAAAGATTGACCTAAGGTCAGGTTATCATTAACTTAGAGTGCGGGAGGAGGATATTCCGAAAACAGCGTTTAGAACACGTTATGGACATTATGAGTTTCAAGTAATGCCGTTCGGATTAACTAATGCACCTGCAGTATTCATGGATCTCATGAATAGGGTATGCAAACCGTATTTGGACAAGTTTGTTATAGTGTTTATCGACGACATATTGATTTACTCAAAGAGCAAAGAAGAGCACGAAGGGCATTTAAGAACGATTTTAGGACTACTCAAGAATGAGAAGTTGTATGCCAAATTTTCGAAGTGTGATTTTTGGAATCGCAAAGTACAATTTCTTGGTCATGTCATTGATAGTCAAGGATTACAAGTTGATCCTGCAAAGATTGAAGCTGTAAAAGATTGGGCTACTCCAACAAATCCTACAGAAATCCGACAATTTCTAGGACTCACCGGGTATTACCAAAGATTCATCGAAGGTTTTTCAAAGATAGCTAAAGCTTTGACCAAGTTGACACAGAAAAACAAGAAGTACGAATGGGGAAAGAAACAAGAAGCTGCTTTTCAGTTGTTGAAGCAAAAGCTTTGCAGTGCGCCAATTCTGGCACTACCCGAAGGAATTGAGAACTTCGTTGTATACTGCGATGCTTCACATAAAGGGCTTGGAGCCGTATTAATGCAAAACGAGAAGGTGATAGCTTATGCTTCTCGACAACTTAAGGTTCATGAGAAGAATTACACCACTCATGATCTTGAGTTGGGGGCCGTAGTTTTTGCACTCAAGATTTGGAGACACTATCTTTACGGTACAAAGTGCACAGTGTTTACGGACCACAAGAGTTTACAATATGTTCTTGATCAGAAGGAAATTAACATGAGACAACGTCGTTGGTTGGAATTACTCAGCGATTATGATTTTGAAATCAAGTATCATCCGGGAAAAGCCAATGTTGTGGCTGATGCTCTTAGCCGGAAAGAAAGACCCAAACCTTTAAGATTCCGATCATTAGGAATGACGATCAGTTCACCTTTACCATCAAAAATACTTGAGGCACAAATCGAGGCACTTGAGGAGGAAAACCGTCCAAGTGAAAAGCTTTATGGTATGCCCGAAAATGCAAATGGCTTTGTAAAGAGAGCAGATGGAGTATTATGCTTCAAGGATAGAATGTGGGTACCATTTTATGGCGGGATACGAGAATTGATTATGCATGAGTCGCATAAGTCAAAGTATTCTATTCACCCAGGTTCTGATAAGATGTATCAGGATCTCAAGAAACTTTATTGGTGGCCGGACATGACAGCGGAGATTTCCACGTACGTTAGCAAATGTCTTACTTGCTCTAAGGTAAAAGTCGAATACCAGAAACCTTCAGGATTACTCCAACAACCAGAAATTCCCCAATGGAAATGGGAACGCATTACGATGGACTTCGTCACGAAACTTCCAAAGACATCGGGAGGTTACGACGCTATATGGGTAATCGTCGATCGTCTTACCAAATCAGCCAATTTCATACCAATTAGAGAGACTTATTCCATGGAACAACTCACTAGACTTTATGTCAAGGAAATAGTCTAAAGGAACGGAGCACCAATTTCCATCATTTCCGACAGAGATAGTCGATTCACTTCAAACTTCTGGAAATCATTGCAAGATTCATTTGGAACCAAATTAGAAATGAGCACAGCATATCATCCACAAACCGATGGTCAAAGTGAAAGGACAATTCAAACATTAGAAGATATGCTGAGAGCATGTGTGATTGATTTTGGAAATGGTTGGGCTAACCATTTGCCATTGATCGAATTCTCGTACAACAATAGTTATCACACCAGTATAAAAGCGGCACCATTTGAAGCACTCTATGGTCGAAAGTGCCGATCACCTGTTTGTTGGGCCGAGGTTGGAGACGCACAACTCACTGGTCCAGAAATGGTACGGGAAACAACAGAAAAGATAGTCCAAGTCCGAGATAGACTCAGAACTGCCAGAAGCCGACAGAAAAGTTACGCAGATGTTAGGCGCAAACCATTAGAATTTCAAGTTGGCGACAAAGTGATGTTGAAAGTATCGCCTTGGAAAGGCGTGGTACGATTTGGAAAACGCGGGAAGTTGAACCCGAGGCACATTGGGCCATTCAAAATTTTGAGCAGAGTCGGCCCTGTAGCTTATCGACTTGATCTTCCGACAGAACTTAGTCACCTACACAACACGTTTCACGTTTCAAACCTGAAGAAATGTCTTTCGGACGAATCACTCGTTATTCCTTTGGAAGAAATTCAACTCGACGATAAACTCAATTTCGTGGAGGAACCTGTAGAAATCATGGACCGTGAGGTCAAGCAGTTGAAACCAAGTCGTATTCCTATCGTGAAGGTTCGCTGGAATTATCGAAGAGGTCCTGAGTTTACTTGGGAACGGGAAGACCAAATGCGCCTCAAATATCCTCATCTTTTCACCGACAACACCGTAGGACCCAACAAGGACTGAATTCAGGGACTGAATTCCTTTTTTGGATGGGCGAATGTGACAACTCGTATTTTCAGGTCATATTTCAAAACATTACTCATGCTTCATCATTTATCATTTATCGTAAACTAGATTTACGAGCATCAAATTCGCGTAACCTTAATGGTTTAGCTGTGAATTCATGAACAATCATCAAGGACATTCCATATAGACTAGGTTTAGTCTACATATCATTAGCATTATTATCATCATATTAGTTCATGCATGGTTTTGCATTTTACATTAAACGTATAATTTCATATTAAATAAACGCTATCGCGTAATTAATACGTATTTTGAACATTGATCCGTTACGTCCAAAAATTATCACAATATATTTTTATACTCATATTAAGTTTATAAAAAATATTATTATTAGTTTACCCAGTGTTTTAAATTTATTTTGTATATAAATTGTTATATTTATATAATTACGACGGTTTTATTAAATACTACACGATAATTATTATTTCACTCAAATTTTGCAAGAAATGTATTTTTATAATTTTTTTGACCTCAATATATTTTATCTTGACCCGTTAAAAGTTATTTTTAACTAACGCTACCCTAAATATTCAAATGTGTATACAATTTACCACAAGTCTTCAATTAACTTACATCTAACTATACTTAAACATAATATAAAAAAAAATGTATTAAGGGATGACTAACACCCCCTTGTCGACACAAGGGGGGTGAGTCATTTGTTTTCATAATATCAACTAAGTAAATGTGTTATACTTTCATACAAACACATACACACAAAAGATCAAAGGTGAAAAATCAATATTTCTCTTCCTCTCTTCTCTCTAAAACCGGAAACCACAAAGGACCAAGAGAAGATCATCCAAAATTTTAAAGACAAGATTTATACTCTAGTATCACTATTGATTAAGGTTTTGCAATAAAACCACGTGGGTGATTAGGAAAAATCCTTTGTTCTCATAACCTCATCAAGTTAACTAGTAAGCATTCATATTCATGATTATATTTCATATTCATTGTTATATTCATTTCATCATATTTGAGAAAACATTCAAGTCTCATGGATGTTTATACCACTTTTACATGTTTTTAAGAGTTATATATATTTATGTCATCCTATAATTACTCCTTATATAAATTACTCTTGTGATGTCTAGGAACTCATGACACCCTAAGAAGGTGTATGGTAGGATTAGAATAGCTTCAGAGTTGTTTTGAATGGGTTAGAATAGGTTTGGCGCGAGAAAAACTCATTTCGACAAGTTTGCAAAGGGTCTGTCCTTATTTTTGAAATCTGGAAAATTCGACAGTGGAAAAAAATTTTGGCCTAGATATTTAGAAAATACACTTTAAAACGAAAACGTGGTCGCTTGAACGGATTAAAACGAGCTATAACGAAGAAGTTATGAATTTTTCAAGTTAGGCGACGAAAACTATAAATTCTGGAAATTTCAGCATGTTATGTTTGTTTAGTACGAGTCAAAAATGAAGCTTAGGCGTTATAACTTGTGTCGACTTATCAAAAATATATTAGTATACTTTGATACAAAGCTAAGGACCTATAAAACGTAGAAAACGGATTTGTAATGATTAAATTATACACGTTTACAAAAAGTTGTCGTAACTTTATTATATAAGAAAAACTATTAAATTTCTAATAGGCAAGTATTACGGCAACAAGTTGAAGGTTGTTTTTAACATTGATGTAGAACTTTTTATAAAGTGATGTCTTCTAGTAAAAGTAAGTTCGCCAAGTAAATTTTCAAAATGTCCGACCATTTGTCAAGCGGAGTTAAAAGAATTAAACTATTACCTTTGCCGAAAACCATCCTTAAAATATATTTTGGGACATAAGTACCATACTTAACCTATATTTTTCTTTATGTTCGAGACCTCTAGGATGGAAACTCATGTACTAAAACTTTGAGATAATGATACAAGCTTCCCAAAACCGTTGAGTTCGTTTTCTAACGCTCGACGTGCACCATTTTACGACTAGCTTTTTGAGGCCGTTTAGTCACTTTCATGAAAATTTCAACGACATAATTTTACGACGAAAAGTTATAATTTCACAATAAATCACTAAATGATTATCGTCAGATATCATTTCAACGTAAATACATGTGGAGTAATTTAAAAATGGTCAAGACGTTAAAAGATTATTTTTCGACGAAAAGTATTATTTTCAAAAATTCATAAGTGGTATAGATATCATCCAAATTGCATGCATAACATTACATCATAACTTATTACGTATCATATCATTCATAATAGGTCAAGTTTTGAGATTCACGCTACATTTCGGTGTACTCACTTTTGTCATCGCATCAATTCATCAAGTGAGTTTTCATAGCCCCGTGTATACGTTTATACTTATTTTCAAACCTACGGGGGAGAATACATTGCACATCATTTTATTACGATACCAAGTATATCACATTCATTACATTGCTTAAGTTACCTCATGCCAATTGAATGTCCCCATTATATAACATGAACCGTTAATTTCATAGAAGCGAGGGTGAGTGGATAGATCTATCGAGGGTGACTCCTCCATCCGGGTTGGTGGATTCCAACTGGTTAAACGGATGCATTTCATTTAATATCATTATTTGAGTTGTTTGGCAAACACTCTGTTGGGGCAAACATCATGATCAGTCTAGTTTCGGTGTCATGGACTTATAGCAATTGTAACATTTTTATGTGGCTTGTTTGTCATATATGGTCTATACTTGTGTGGTTGTATAAAACATTTTTCATAAACCTATTATTTCTCACCAACATTATTGTTGACCGTTTTAGCAATGTATTTTCAGGTAATTAAGACATTCGCATCATGGCACGAATAAGGAACCCTCATAGAGTCGCGGCGTCGACGCGTCTCATTGTATATTATGGCATTTAAAACATCGTTTGGACATGTAATAAACTTATTTTCCGCAAACTTTATCAACTTTTGGAACCTATCTTGTAACTCTGTATGTTTTAAATAAATATCAAACGATGTGTTTCTAAAACGACACTTTAAGTCGTTCAATATAACTGTGATTGTGATGCTATGACAGTCAATCCCCAGGAATTCCATTCCGCTGCAAAACAGGTAAATTGGGGGTGTGACAGTTTGATGGTAAACCTGTCAAAGCTTTGAATTAATGCCTTGGTTTTTTCGAGGTATTGAATCATGTTTTCCTCCTTGGCTACATACTCGGCTAACACGTGGTTGGCTACCAGTCTGGAGTCTACATTTGCTTCCAGGTTGCGTACACCCATTCGAGATGCGATGCGTAGTCCTGCTAGTAAGGCTTCATACTCTGCCTCATTATTTGTCGCTGTGAATTCGAAACGCAGTGCGTAAGTGAATTCCATTCCTTCTCGGTTTGTGAGGATGAGGCCTGCTCCTGACCCATCCATGCATGAGGATCCATCTGTGAACAAGATCCATGGATCTGGGTAGTTCCTCTTGCGTGGTGCGGGTGCATCGTCAGTGTCTGGCTTTTCGCTGATGAAATCAGCCAGTATCTGCCCTTTTATTGCAGTACGTGGTCTGTAGTTGATGTTATGCTCACCGAGTAACACACTCCATTTTTGCAGTCGTCCTGATGCATCAGGCTTGGAGATGATTTGCTTGATCGGTTGGTCTGTGATTACTGCTATTGGGTGCGCTTGGAAGTACCTGCGTAGCCGTTTAGCAGCAAACACCAATGCCAAAACTAATTTTTCCATGGCGCTATAGTTCATCTCCGTCTTTTTGAGCGCCTTGCTTACAAAATAGACAGGGGTTTGTACTGAATCTCTATCTGTTAGTAACACTGCGCTGACTGCTCCATAGTTTGCGGATAAGTACATGATTAACTCTTCCCCTGGTCGGGGTGCAACAAGTGTGGGGAGCGTTGCCAGGTGATGTTCTAGCTGTGTGAAGGCCTCTTCTTCTCCATCGTAGTCCACCGGAAATCACCCTTTTTATACACTTTTTGAGTGTTTTGAAAAGGGGTAATGATTTGTCTGCTGACTTGGATAGGAATCTGTTAAGACCGGCCAACTTTCCGTTGAGAGATTGGACTTCCTTCAACGTGCGCGGTGAGGGAAGTTCAATGACAGCCTTAGTATTTTCTGGACACGGTTTTATACCGTCCGGTTCTATCAGGTATCCAAGGAACATGCCTTCAGTTGCGCCGAAGGTACATTTTTTTGGATTCAACTTCATGTTGATCTCTCGGAGAGTTTTGAATGTTTCCTCAATATCGCGAACTAACTCATCCTCAGTATGGCTCTTTATGACCAAGTCATCAACATAAACCTCTAGGTTGCGGCCCACCTGTTTCTCGAAAGCATTATCTACTAAACGTTGATAGGTGGCGCCTGCATTCTTCAAGCCAAAGGGCATTTTTGTGTAACAGTAAACGCCTTGGCTTGTGTGAAAGGCCATTTTTTCCTCGTCCTCCTTAGCCATCTGGATTTGATGATATCCTTTGTATGCATCGAGGAAACAATTTAATGGATACCCGCACAAAGACTCTATTTTCCAGTCTATCTCTGGTAATGGGTAGCAGTCTTGTGGACATGCTTTGTTAAGATCGGTGAAGTCCACGCACATCCGCCAGCTACCATCGCTCTTTTTTACCATGACTGGGTTGGAAAGCCAGTCATGATAGTAGACTTCCCGCATAATTCCTGCCTCTACTAGCTTGTGTACCTCTGCCAGGATTGTCTGCGCGCGCTCTGGAGCCTGGCCGCGCTTCTTCTGGCGTATTGGTGAGTATCCTTGTCGGATTCTCAGTTTATGCTTTGTTATTGAGCGTGGTACCCCAGTCATGTGTTTTGGCTCCCAAGCAAAAATGTCCAAGTTCTTTTTCAGGAGCGCACATACAGCTGTTCTGCCGTTGTCCGACAGTGACCCTCCGATCGATATTTCCTGTTCCGGGTATTCAGGGTGAATTGCAACCTTCAGGTTTGGAACTTTGGTTGCGCGCTGTTCTGGAACCGGTGCCGTTTCGCATGTAACCGTGTTACATTCTCTATGCGGTACACTGGCATTGTGAAGAGAAACAATACCACCTTCCACTGGGAATTTAAGCATTCCGTGCGCTGTTGATGGCACTGCGCGCATAGCTGATATCCCAGGCCTCCCAATAATGCCATTGTATGGCGAGGGAGATTTGATTACCATAAATTCCATCCAGGCCGTCGCAGAGTGTTTTTCATTTCCGATGCTAACTAGTAGTCATATTTGCCCCATAGGCCATATCTTTTCACCCGTAAAACCTGTTAGCGCCGATTGCATATTTCAGGCCGCAATCGCTTGAAGAAGTGTTCATACATGATGTCTGCAGATGCTCCACCATCAATGTACATGCGGTGGATGTCGTGATCCCCTGCACTGATCTCTATGGTGAGTGGTTCCACCACTGCGTTGTCCGCAGTTAAGGTGGGGAAAGAGATTTCGCTTCTTCGAGAAAACTCCTGGCTGACCTTCTGCCTAGTGACCCGCTGCCATGATTGTATCATGTAGATGGTGTCGGGCTTTTCTTTGGGTGTCTCTTTCTTGTTTCCACTCTTCTGTTTATCCTTACCTTCCTTGATGTTTTTGACCAGATGGTCCAATCTGCCCTCTTTAACCATTTTGTCAATGATCTGGCGCAGTTGGACACATTCGTTTGTGGTGTGGCCCTTCTGTGCGTGGTAGTCATAGTATCCATTCCCGGTGCGCCGATCCTCTGGAGTGCGCATTTGTGGCGGCCTTGGGAAGTTCGCACCTTCTGTTGCGAGTATTTCCTTTGGAGTTTTGGTGAGCGGGGTATATTTGTCATTATCCCTTCCGCTCCCCTGACTGCGATAGCTCCTATTACGGTTGTTACCCCGGTCGGTGGATTGTCTCCCAGGTTGTTCCTGTGACCGATAGTTCGAGTAGGTTCTTTTGCTATCCGCTTGCAGCGCTTCTCCTTGAACGAAGGATCGAGAACGTTTCATGAGTTAATCAAAGGTTTCGGGAATCTTGTCGTTCAACCTCTTGATGAGTTCTGGGTTGTTAATCCCATTCATGAAACCAGAAATCTTTAGTACTTCCGGGCATGCTTTAACCTGCATGCATTCGTCCTTTAAGCGTTCCATGAATTCGCTTATAGATTCTCCCTGGCGCTGCTTTACTCTGGCGAGTTCAACAGGATTTTTAGCGCACTTCTTCCGCGTAAAGTTTAAAGTTTAGGCGAAACGCCTTTCTCAATCCTCAAACCATTGATGCTTCTTGTGGAAGCTTGCTGAACCGTTGCGCGTTTCCCACTAGTGTGGAGTTGAACATGTGGCACCATACAGGTTGTGGCCAGTTTTCAATTGTAGCGGTGATTCCAAATTTTGAGGTGATCATCTGGATCACCTGTTCGTCATAGGTTTTACATTGGTAGGCATGCGCCTCCTCTTGTTCTCTGAGAAGTCACTGATGCGGCGGGTGAACGCATCCACCTTTTGATGGCGCCATGGAGAGACATATCTTCATCCTCCGGTCATTATATCGTTTCTTTTCGGACTTCCGGTGTCCAGTTTCATCCCCGTTGTCCGAGGAATTCCCAGAGGACAATTTTCCCTCACTTCGGCACTCATGCGTACTGTCCTCGAGTTTGTACTCGACGGCTTTCACTTGGGGAATATCGTCGCCCAAGTCTGTCCTGTGATTCTGCGGCTACCAAGTCCTGTGTGGACACTGGTACGCTGTTCATCCTCCTCACTTCCTTCCAGGTGCTGTGAGTTGGACGTCTCCTCATCCTCAACCTTTTTCCCAATTCGTTAAACACAGGGGTCGGCGTTGTCTCGGCCGCGCTTCTCTTTCTGACGGCGAGGTGGGGAGGTTTCGTTTCGTACTCCGGTCAAAACTGAGTCGGGGGCTTTTTAGGCTTCGACCCGACCTCTTTCTAGCTTCCTCTTCCATTAGAGCGGTCAAGGTTTCGTAATTTTGGGACCTAAATCTCTTGGTGTTACTTCGGTGCACCCCTTTAAAGCAAGGGTGTTTGATTCTACTGCTATGCGCCTTTGTTTCTATCCGGTGCATCTGGTGCCTTTGTCAGGTCAGTCTCTAGCACCGATTGAAGTGGAGTGGTAAAACAGTCGCAGATGGATCCACTGCGTTAGTGGTGGTTGTGGTGGCCTGGTTGTCCCCGCGCCGTTCCACCGTAGGGTAGACCAAGTCCTGCCCTGATCCCTTGTTTTTGGCGTACTGGTTGTCCCAGGAGTCGCTTGGAAGCTGAGCCGTTATCACTTCTTGCCCGTAAGATCCATTTGCGATCGCTGATTTCCATGCTTCGTCATTCTAGTCTTAGTTCTTAGTGAATGGTCCCACGGATGGCGCCACTTGTTGATACAAAAGTTGGGCGTTCCTTGTTCGGGGCTCCGGTTCTCATATCAATTAATGATTGTTGCTTGAGACCTGCGCACTAAAGACAGAAAACACCGTTAGTCTTACCGTGGGATTGTCTCCCACGATTATCCTCCGGCGTGAGAGTAAGTAATCGATTTAGGGTTAAAGTGAATTAGGTTTTGAGATCGTACCTTTAACGAGGATGTGATTCCCTTTATATACACGAATCCTTGTTGGTTCGCTTTCCTCAACCTTCGGCGTATCCCGCCTAAATCGGTTGGGAATGATTATCTCCTTGATTAAGAGATATCCTCTATTTATTCCGTAAATAGATTTGTATTTGGGCCTTCTGGGCCTAAACGCTATCGCGTAGCCCGTTAGTGGTTGGGTTTGTCAGTATTGGGCTTTGGGCGGGTTCGTGACCCGGATATAGACTATACGTCATCAGTGGTTGTACCAAAGTTAGAGGATAATGCTTATACGGTGGAAACTATACGTATTGAGTATGAATGGAAGTCTCCTAGATGTGGTACTTGTTCTATCTTTAGTCGTTCTTAGGATACTTGTCCAAAGGCTACAAAGAAGGTCCATGGGTCGAATCTGAATGTGGATAATGAGGGGTTTCATGTGGTTAAGAAAGTGGGTAAGAGGGG